>CM076584.1:1046451249-1046644819 GCA_034641835.2 Pinus albicaulis | reverse complement strand
GATCTAAGAAAGGAAAGGGATGTGTCAAGTGCCAGGAATCTGGCCTAAACCAAATATTATTTATGAATTCTTGACTCCTTCAAGAAGAAGCCATCCCCATGTGGAGTCACTGTTAGCCCCCTATGAATTTTTTGACAAGCAAACAGGGGGCTAAAATGTGGTTTGAGCCTTCAAGGAATGCATTTCTTCTGAAAACACATCATCCTTGAAGCCTCCTTGTGCCTTTTTCCTTTGATGAATCCTCACTACTATTTCCAATTACAAAGCCTCTATGTTTGTGAAGAAGAATTCCCAAAAAGGCCTTTTCCCTCTTATTTCATTCCCACTTAACCTCTGTTTCTTCACCGTTTTTCCCCTCTTTTAATTCCTCATTAACCCTTTAAAATCACCCAAATCCCCTTTTAATTCTTTCAAATACCTTTGTTTGGCTTAAAACCCCTTCATTCCCCTTACCGTTACCCCTTTTTTGGCCTTAAAATGCATTGAAAATAGGCCAAAAGATGATATTTTGAAAATGAGGCTTTAGCCCCTTACAGCTAGCCCCTTAACCACTTCCCCTCCATGCAACCAAGCGCAAAGACTAGGTGCTGAGCCCGCAGACGCTTATCATAATTGTAGGTCTCGCGGCGAGCACGTTTCTTTGTTACTTTGGAAATCTCTAATGTGATTGTTTGTTGTTCTGTGGAGTGCGGGTGTAATACCCACCGTCGATCTATATAGATCTGACGGTCCCCAGAAGTCCTCTCGCGCCCCGCATATCCCCTTTGTTACTCCTCCGATTACAGTCTCCGCCGTTGATTCACGTTTTAATCCAATGGTCGAGCGCCAATCGCCGATCGAAAATTCTTAATGCATCCCCCTCTGCGTTCCCCGATCACGATCCTCCAATCCGATCACAGTCATTGATCTCTTGAGATTCGATGGCCCAGATCTCATCTCCTCTCTTCCCATCACTCCAATCTTCCTCCCTGCCAATTTAATCTCTGCTGTCGATCTTGACCCGGATCGGACGGCTGGCGCTCAATCGCACTGCCGCCAATCAGAAACTTACAATGTGTCACCCCGCTGCCTCCCCCGATTGTGATCTGCCAATCCCATCATAACCATTCATTCAACCCAGATCCAACGGCTCTCAGTTAATCACCCTCCGCCCACACCGGGTCCCACCATCCAAAGGCCCCACTTTTGCTCATTTTTCATCATTTCCCTTTGTAAATACCCCAAGCGTTAAACTTTGAGTTTTGCACTAAATTTTATTTCTTTGGCAGTTTTACTGTTGTGCCACCATTTCTCCAGGCCTCCAAAGCATTTCTTCTGCCGCCACCTGGGTTGTATAATTGTTTTATTTTTGGGTGCAGGTTTTTGCAGAGTGATTAAGTCACCCTGTATTCCATAATCAGAGTTACTGTGGTTTAGAGCGCAGTTATGGAGGTATGGAGAGGCCTGCAGACCTTCCATCCATGTCATTTATTTCAGAAGGCAGCGCAGAGTTTCGAACAACTAGAAGGACTCCAAGAACACATCCAAGGTCAATATCGATATGACAGAGACCTCTGAAACAGACTATGGGATACGCACAGTCAATGAAGAAACATTAAGCAGTATGGGCGTGAACACTTCTGCCATTCTGTCTTAATGAAACAAATTAAATGAACATCTACTTCCGCTATTACTCCTCCTCCTATAATAATTCCTGAGAACATATTCTAAAGGGTTGCGTTGTTGTTGTAGTTGCTGTTATAGGGATTCATTTTTTACTGTGAGAACTGTTTTGGGAGAGACTAGCAGAGCAGTTTGTATTGTAGTAGGCTGGGAGGAGAAAGTTTGGACTATATCAGCCATTGACCTTAGTGTATGTGACTGGTTTTTCATATCAACTAATCAAGCAATTTCACAGGATCCTGGTCTATTACTACGAGTGATGTTTCTCTCTTTACATTTTTTTATTACATTTTTCATGTTGTCCATTGGTCTTCTGGTATGCATTAGACATATAGCATAGGATATACCCTCGCATGGTACCCTATGTTTTTTCTCTCCCTACCTTTGATGTTTTCTACTGAATGTGAATCTAAGAGCAAATTCATGTAATTTAACCAGTGTAGTAGCTGTTGTTTCACTGCTAGGTGATGTATGAATTCAGGTTTTGTTGCTTGGATGTCCTAGCTGGTGTCATAACAGGGAAGGTTAAAATTCCTTCTCTGATCTATAGACTCTAGCTTTGTGTCAAATCTTATCTCTCTTTTTCTCTTGGAATATGCTGAAGCATATCTGGAGTTAGATGACCTCTGGTCTGATCTCAAGCTGCCCTTTGTGTCTTCATTGAGAGTTGCATTTGAGTATGTCAAAGAAGGTCTAGAGTTAAATTACCTCTGACCTGATCTCCAGACAGAAATATGGTGTCTTTCCTTCTTTCACCTTCACTCCATCTATCTTAAATATCCTTTAGTATAGATGACTTGCCCTGTGAAAGTCTTGGTTAGTAGTTTGCAAGTAATCTCCTTTCATGACTCCATAGCCCAATGGATGGCACAGTGTTAACCTATCCTCCTTGCCCGAAACATCATACTACTTTGCTCCTTCCCTACCATTACCTTCTCAGTTGATGATCTCATGACCCAACCCAAAAACCAACCAAATCATTTTAAACCCCCATTGTGCTTCATACCTAGCCTAATACCTCATTTTGAGCCTTCAAAGATACATGTTTATTTGTATTTATAGAGAGATCCCTCTCTGGACCCAGGAGGTCTAGATCTTGAGGTCCCAAAGTGGTTTGATGTTGTCTTATCTTTTGTTATTGCCAAATCTTCCAAAACATAGGAACCCCAACAGGTTCAATTAAAACATATCGGTTAAGCATAGATCATTATTCCTAAATAGCAAAGTCTATCACTACTATCAAATGACTAAATTTTTATAATTATATATGAATGTCTTAAAATAACACAAAAAATTTAACGTCATTGTGACACCTCTCTCTTACTCTCTTCTTATTTTTCTTCTATTTTATTTCAATAATCATAACTTACTTTTATACCAACCTAGATCCACCTCAATTATAGATCTACCAAGAACATAGAGGGATAAAATTTATTTTCACTCTAAAATATATTTGCATCTCAATATATTTAATCCCTCTCAATGCTTGGTACATCTGGAGTTAAGATGGATCTATGATAGTTTAATAATTAATTACAAGTAATTATAAATTCAATTTAATTTAATTTTTTTTATGGGGTCAAAATGTTTAACAAAAAATTACAAAATTTCCATTCCGCTCTGCTTTTATTTATATCTATATTTCATTTTGTTTAATTTTATTGTCAAAATGTTTAATAAGAAATTACACTTTTAACTAGACATGGCAACATCTCTACCATTAAGATTAGAGAACCTCTACCCACAATTAAAAGTGGAGGAGCTAAATTTCTGTGAATATGTTGTGTAACCAGCTCCAAAAAGAGAAGAAAAGAGATATAAACGCCTTAGAAATAAGCCACTTCGAGGGGGCAACCTCCAATACATTACATAAATGAACAATTCTTGGATGATACAATTTACAAAACATCCTTTCTATATAGGAGTCCATGGCGACACAATGTAATCCTAGTGGGGCCACAATGTAATCCTAGCCGGCCTAACAATAATAATTTAGGGGCACAATAATAACAATATGGGGGTTACAGGGGCACAAAAATAACAATAATGGGGGCTACACTAACACAATAAGGGACTAAACTATTAATATAGGGACTTAACATGCCCCTCTCCTTCAACAAGTGTTGTCCTCAATGCTTGATTATTTCTTGATGCTTCTGTATAAAATTCTCATCCTCCCATGTGGAATCTTCTGCAGGAAAGTTCTTCCACTTGCCGAGATACTCTAAAATTGATCGTACTTGTCGAGTTCTTGTTTTTGTGACTGCTTCAGAACTTCTTTCGATGTGATGTTGATATTCCTGTTGTTTTATTAGATTCTGCACCAAAGTTAGGTTATCCTTTAAGAGTTGGAGAACTTGTTGTTGATGCTCGATGTCATATTCCACTAATTTATCATCCATATTAGCTATTATTTTATCCTTCAAACCATCCAACTTAGCCTCCATTTCTGGTTTTAAACCATCTATGTCATCTTCGATTTCTCTTCGTAAGATCGAAATTTGTTGCACTTGGTACCATAATTTTGATATCTCATACTGCAATTCTTCCTCTTCATGCGTCATAATATAGATTTCTGGGGGCATAATGGGTGTTGAATTCTTTTTAGGAGGCATGAATAACCTACTATCAAAAATTTCTTCAATATGCCCTTGGAATCAATTCAACTTGATTCTTCAAACAAGACTTATGCAATTCGAAAAATACACACCTTTTTCTTGCTTTGGAGGAGCTCTATATTGAAATTGAATTATCTCGTAATTGAAAAATATTCAATATCTGAAATTCAGCCCCCGCAGCATCCCTCCGAAGCTTTTCAAATGCCACAAGTCTGATCTAATTTGGATTCCCAAGACAAAGTTGTGTCCAATCTCCCACAATGACCTAATTTTGGACCGGTTCCAAGAGAGCAAACTTGTAGGACTTGCCACGTGTCCTTCGTTTCATCCTTTGTCTCCCAAATTGATAGCCAAGAAATGCAGAAACCATGTACCGTGTAAACTCTTCTAGATTTACTAAGACTCAAATCCACTCGCAGAGAGATTTATTGAACTTTTCCCACGATCACCTCTTTGAGATGAAATTCAGAAGCCTGAAAAAGCACTACCTTCCACAGATCATATCTCCAAAAATATTGCGAACCAAGCTCTGAAATTTTTTGACAAATTTCCTCAGGATTTCAGCTTCACACCATATGAATTTCATATTCTGAACCTTCGTAGAAAAACAATTATAGCGCAAATGCCACGATGACTTGTTTAGGAGCCTGAAAAATGACCTAAATTCCACAGATCGTATCTCCGCAAATATTGCGAACCAAGCTCTAAAATTTTTAGACAAGCTTCCTCGGGATTTGAGCTTCGTACCCTAAAATTTTCCGCTTCTGAAACTTCGTAGAAAAAAAGTTATAGCGAAAATTCCAAGATGACCTGTTTGGAGCAACGAAACCCTAGAATCCAAAGCTCTGATACCAAATGTTGTGTAACCAGCTCCAAAAATAGAAGAAAAAAGATATGAACGCCTTAGAAATAAGCCACTTCGAGGGGCAACCTCCAATACATTACACAAATGAATCTTGGATGATACAATTTACAAAACCTCCTTTCTATATATAAGAGTCCATGGGGCCATAATGTAATCCTAGTGGGGCCACAATGTAATCCTAGCCGACCTAACAATAATAATTTAAGGGCACAATAATAACAATATGGGGGTTACAAGGGTACAATAATAAAAATAAGGGGGCCTACACTAACATAATAAGGGCTACACTATTAATATAGGGACTTAACAGAATAAATTAAAAATCTAAAAAATAAAAAAATTTAACTTTTAATTGAAATTTCTCCCAGATTAAAAAGATAATAAAATAATATGGATAAACCACATTTATTTTTAAGAATTAAAAATAAATATTAAGAACAAAAAAACTCTGACCAAAACAAATTTAAAAACTAATAAAATAATATTAAGAATGATTCCCTTCATTGAAATTTCCTTTCCCTCTCTTCCATTATCGACCCCTCTCATCCATTAACCATCGGGTCTCAATGTTATTGCTTGAGTAAAGTGTGGAGAAGCCACATTTATTTGTAACAAGTAAAAATGAAAGAATAGGAACAAGAAACTGTGACCAAAACCCAAATTCCACATTTTCTCCATTGAACGAGTCTTCCCCAAAGATAAAGATACTGTGGAGATTTTTGAACACATTGTGTGGGTCAATCCTGCTTTTTTCACCTCATCCAACCATCTAAAATTCCCCCAAAAATTAATTTTCTTCACCACGCCCTACCCATGTCCACGAGTGACCTATTCCCATTAGAAAGGGTGTAGTGCAAGTACCCACGTCAAGGTCCATATAATTCACATAAGCCGCTCTCAGAATTTTTGAAATGTAAGGGGTTAGGGTCATATATTTTTATAAATTCCACAGCCAAGAGGTATATAAGTGCTTTGCATATATGTTTCTATCAATCCACAATGTACTAGATGGCGTATAAGTTGCCTGCTCTATGGTGAAATGGAATCTAATCTGAGGGGATTTCAACAATACCTAGGTAAAAGGAATGACGTTCTGGGAGAAATGGAAAGGGTAGGACTGATGTTGTTGATAGTTATGGTGGCATTTCTCATAATTCGGTCTTTGTAGGAAAAATATGAATGTGAGAAAGGTTGTGCAGTAGGGTTCCCAGTCTCAACAACAACACAAAAATAAAAAACATGCAATGGGAGGGGATTCGTTTGCTCTACGGAATTTAGCCTCAGGTCAAGGATTCTATACCCTTGAGTCCCTCCAATCCTTTTCCCTCTCGCTTCTCAAAACACCCAGAAATAAATTTACTCTCTAGGGACTGGCTATGGGTCATATGGTATGGAATCCAACGAAAAATTACCGTCGGGGTTACATATTTCAATCCTGTTGGAATTTAATGGTTCTTACAGCTCAATGCAACCACTTCAGCAGTAGAATGTTCCTTTTACTTCCCTTAGCAACATCACCAGTAGATAATTGCGACCGATTTAGCCCCTGATACGTAGGACTCCAAGGCGAATATGTATTATGCTGACCTCGCTCTCAATACTATTGATCATGGGCCGTATGTACCAATGTTTCCCAACAAGCCCCCGAGATATGAAATTTTTGGTAATGCTCGCATGGGTGTCAGTTCTATGCAGCATCCATGATACCCCCTTGAGAATAAATTTGTTCCACAAGAAGGATATGGCCATGCCCCTTTGTTTTGTGAGGACTCTATCACCCGATTTTAGAAACAACAGTTGTAATGGTTTTAAAGGCTATATAGGACAAGAAAATTGATAAAACCTCACAGGATTGTTGGGCATTCACACTAATTTGAATTTTTCATGATCATGGAATTGGGAGGAGGGATAAAGATCTCAGAACTCCACACGATGCGTTATGCAATTGGGCATAGGGATACAAATATCATGAAGCTATAAGTTGAAAGTCGTTTTGCATATTTTCATTGGCTAATATTGTCATGTGAGCAACACTCACAAGTAAAGGTGATGTGAGCTAGAAGATTCAAATCTATCAAACCGTGTTCTTTACAACACTGTAGGTTGTGTTGAAAGGCACATGGGGGATCGACAATATGGGTATTCTCTCAGCCCTTTTAAATTGATACTTACCTTGATGTGAATGTTTAAACTCATATCTGAATTGTGAATAAGTTGGTGTGGTTATGTTAAGAAGCATTAGTATCTCTAGGAATAAAAAGGAGTAAATTTGAAAGATCTCATAGTCAAGTTAATTGTGCCTTCGGCTTGATAATTTCCAGATTTGGGTTCTTAAATTTCCTTTCTCATAGACATGTTTTCTAGTATCTTGAAATCAAAGTTCCTTTTCCTATGGAAAAATTTCATTTGATTTCTTCTAGCATTGGATTTATGAAAAAGTTGTTATAATTTTTACCTCGAATCTCAAGGTTTTTGTATCCCATTAGCTTGCGTTTTTTTTAGAAACTTTACCATAAATGTTTTGGCATCTTTAACACTTGTAATTTTTTTGGATATTTTGGATAATGCACTAAGGATTCTATTTTTCTATCTAATTTTCTCCATGAGATTTTCTCTTGATAGTTGGAAATGACAAGGCTCTAAATTTGCATTTTTGCGATAATTGGGCGTTTAACCTAAACATAAATCAAAGTATTGATAAATTTTATGGACCATATATGTATATGGTTTTATGCTTAGGAGAAGATAAATTTTGTAAGTAGGAAAAAGCCATTAAGAGCTTGCTTATCTAATTTAGAGTATGAGAAACTTATGTAAAGTAGAGTTTATCGTCGACAATGTTTCTAGTGAAATGACTGCTTCATGGATGGGATGCTAGTGTTTCTTACTCTTGTCACATTTAGAGTCAATTTTATCTTAAAGGTTCAGCGAACCATAGAAAGTGTTCCCCTTTATAGAACCTGTAGTATGTATGAATTTATCTGAAATATTCTATACCATTTCCTATCTTTATGATATATGTTCTGCTTATCCCTGTTTAAAAAATTGCTTTAGTAATTATGAATCTATGGTTTTATGCCCCAACTCTTAAAATTTGGGGTTTATTATAAATATGGCATGCACTTTTTCATTCAGAAACAGAGTAAGTCCATGGCTGGTTGAATTTGCTTCGAATGTGCCTCCCATCCAATTTATGCCTTTCAAACTACCCAAGAATAATCTCTGAGTGAGTTAGCATCCAGAGTATCATTTTGAGGGGAATGGAATCATGGGAGGACTTAAAATGGCCACACTTACCAATAATGTGCTAGGGTAGATTGAATCTTGGCACAATCTTTCAAAAAATGTTCTTGCAGACATGTAGGGTGTTATCACCCATTTTTTTTTTCAAAACATTATATGTCAACTCTGTTTTTTATCATGGTCTTAAATATTTTTGAAAGTCATTTTTCATTTGGTTAAGGGTAGGTCATAGTTTTTATAAGTTTAAAGGTCATCATTTGAGTTCAAATAAAGTCCTTCAAGGTCCATTACATGATCAAAGATTCATCTTTTCATTTAGGGGTAATTCCATTAAGTTTCAGGCTAAATTTTTGCAATTAGCCAAGAATCCTCCATTTTTTAGCACCGTTATTTCAAAAAAGGGGTTTTTTGCTATGAAAGCGCTGCTACTTTTGTAGCACAAACCGTAAAAAATACACTGTGTGTGCTATGAAAGCGCGGTTTCTTAACTGTCATGTCAAGTAAGCCAGAATTTTTCAGAAATCCGTTAAGAAATGATAGGAAAAGGGTATGGTGAGTCAGTTAGAGGTTAGGTTCGAAGTAATTACCCATCTCACAACCATCATCATCATGATAGGGGAATCATTCAGTTGTAAGATGAGATTTCAAATTCGAAAATCTTGCAGAAACTTCAGTTTTCATTTTCTTCCACTCAACTGTTTAAGCTCTGAAGCAGTAAAGTCAAGCCTGTGGTTGTTCTATACCAAGGCTATCTTCACTATAATCAATCGAGGCTGTTTCTTTTTCTCAAGAGAGGTTTTTCATTGTTATCAAGTGAGGCTGTTCATTCATAATCAAGTGAGGTTGTTGTTGGTATCTTGTGTTTTGATAGATTGGCTAACCAAAAGACAAGGCAACATCAGAACCAATCTTTAGAGTTACAGGATCTAGTCCTCCTGTTCTCAGAGAGGGATCTCTCAAATTGTTTACAAAGGTGTGTCTTGTTTGCTTTTAAGTATGATTTAAGACTAGTTATTGAGTGCAAGTGTTTGTTTTGTTTGTTTGGTTGAATTAGTATAGTAGAACATGAAAGGTCTAGGTAGTATAAATAGAAAGAAGAAGTGTTAGATTCATTGGGAAATGGAGTCAAGAAGAGGTTTATGACAAACTCATCAACGGATATGGGATATCAAAGGGAAAATATAACTTGGCCATAAGATCCTTCAGTTTTGTGAATGAGATGGACATTAATGATTTGGAAAGAGAAAATGAATTCTCAACAAAGGGAACTTGAAAACATAACTTGAACAATAAAGAGATATTTGATAGACAGGGCTAACCATGAATTCTACAAACCTCCCTTTAAGCAAATGATAACTTCAATACAACTTTTAAAATGAAATCTAAGATTCGGGAGCACATCCTACTTCCTCAAAGATTTTATTTTAAAGGACTTAGAAAACATAAAAGATTCACTGATAATTGAAATCATAGAAGAGGGAACACCCAACACATCTATGATCACAACTATATAGACCTTTAAAACAATTTTTCAAGCAGGGACAAAGGGCATCATCGAAACATACTTCCTTGGCTAACTATAAACAATGGTACTTCAAAGGGAGAATTCAAAAACATTTTTCAAGTGGCAACAGACAAGGAGGGAAAACCATAAATCATGTGGAAACCTACTATTTGAACTATTAGAGAAATAAGCATGCATGAGGACTAAAGAGAAAGATTTAAGACTCTAAAATACCTCAACAGAAGAAAACATAAAATAGTGAAGGATAAATAGGTCTAAGGTGCTTCCAGGAATCATTTCTTAGCCTAAAATTTTCATCCCACTCTAGTAAGAATTTATGGAACATAATCAAAATAGGAAAAACAGTAGACAGTCAGAATACATCACCAATAGCCAAGCTCATGAATCCAATGACAAATCCTTCTCAAGAACAAGCATGTCACACCACCATCAAGCTTCCAAGACTTCAATTTCTTCTTCAACTTCGAACAGACTATGTATTATTTCAGAGAGTTTTAGTATTACAACTAGTGACCAACCAACCCTTTATAATGTGCTCCTCAAGGAGATTTTATAATAAAATGAGGAGGTGGAAGATTTCTTAGGGTTGAAGTGTAATTAATTCTACACTAAATGCAACTCCTAGCCTTGAAAACCATGCAAGGCATAAGGCAGGGAAGCATCGAATTACAACTCTGTTTAATTTACTCTGTTTCTACTTTTTAGGATTAATGGGTAAAAATATTGACTTTAAGGCTCTTCTTATCTTTACAATAACTTCTATTGACAGTTAGGATATTTTTTTTTCTTGTAATAACTGTTCAGCTGTCCTTGGCCTTAATGTTTTAGACTGAGATTTGATCTGGGTATTCCTTTGAGGCAGAGAGGCTGCATGGTGGCAATATAGTATTTGGGGAATCAATTGGCCCCTGTGATGTGGCATTCGAGGTCTTCTGGATCTGATTCTTTGTTTCATAAACCCAGTGATTTAGATTTGGATCTGTGTTTAGGCTTGATTAAGCCATAATCTTCATCTTTGACAATGATACCCTTTCATTAATTGATTGCTGACTGTGTTTGTTGTTTCCAAGTGTGCAAAATGTTTATTGGAGTTTTTTCTCAGAAAACCGATAATCATGACTTATCGATTCCCTAAAAACATTTAATTATCCCTTTGAAACCATTTAATATGTATCAAAAGGCCATAAGGATCATCATCCTTGGCCAATAACAGTGTAATCATCTACAGGAGGATTTAAATTTAACTTCGTCTAAACCTACATAAAAATACAAAAACATTATTTAAATCCTATGAATTCATTGTTTAAACTACTTAGGAGGATTGGTGGAAGCGTTTCGGAGCGATGCGGAGGAAATGCAAATGCAAGCGATGGTGGGAAAATCTTGGCAAAGCAGCTAACTAGGTTAATGGAGGTTTGGGTGTGAGGTTGAATTTGGAACGTTGGATTAGAATAATCCATGGTGGAGATCATCTGATGCAGTTGCTTGGGAGAATAGATGGAAGGAAAACAAATGGGGGTGAGATATAATGTGGGCCATTCAATCTGAGAGATTGACGGCTGGGATTTCTCGGAGAAATTCTTTGGGGAAGGCTGGGTGAAAAGTGAATGGAGGTGGAATACAATGAGAGCCGTTTGATCAGAATGTTGAACGGTGGAGATTGAATCGGAAAATAACATTGCGGGGGAAAGTGGTTTCGCAGAAAACTGACAGCATTTTTCACATTTTATTTGGGTGGTAAATGGTTTGCCCCAAAAAAACACGATACGATACATTGCTTGACACACATCCCTTTAAAAATTGTCTGTTTCACACTTTTTTTGGGCATTAAACTATAGGCGCAAAAGTTTTGCAAAATGGAATGTGAGCCATCGGATGAGAGGCTCTAGATCTGACAACACGAATAAAACACGATGGAAGGTAAGCAGTGCAGGCGGAAAGGTAGGTGGGGTCAAATTCTGACAGTTAGATCTTTTGGATGAACAGTTGAGATTAAGAGATGGAGCGAAAATGTTTCAAAAGGGAAAGAAAGGTTAGATGGTGCAGGATAGATCCTGGCCATTCGATCTAGCAGGATGGACGTCCAGGATTAAATCGGGGCTCGCACATCAAAGGTGAAAAGTGAAACGGGGACTTTTGGATTTGCGATGCGATGGTGTACCAAACTTCGGATCAAAGGGATGATCGATGGTCTAGATTAAATCGGGGATCGCATTAGTGGAGGGAAACACGATGGATGGGCGTGATGCAGTGGGATCCGGAACGTCGGATGAAGGTGGATCAACGACTGAGGTTTTCTTGGAGGTATCACATCGGAACTTTTGGAAGAGACGAAAAAGGAAGGACCCATGCAGATTTGTGATGTGATGAGCTGATGGTCGTTGATCTGTAGAGATTGACGGCTGGGATTTCTTTCAAATCATAATGTTAGGTTTATGAAATAACAAAGGAAAATAAGGTTTGGAAGAGGTTACAAGGCCCTTAGCGCCCAATTGCGGGGCTATAGGTCATATGGAATGGAGGGGGTAAAGGAAATAAGCCTTCGGGGGCTTAAGAACCATATGGTGTAAAAAAGTGAATTTTAGGCCAAAAAACAGGGTTTTTAAGCCAAACTGAGGGTTCCGATAGGAGAAATAAGAGTTTTTAAACCTTACGAAAGGATTTCACAAGACCTAAAGAGGATTTTGGGATGGTTTAGAGGCTAAATGAAGGTATCTTGAGGATTAAAATGAAAGGGAAAAAAATGAGTGAAATATGGATAATTGAGATGATGGAAAATGGAGTTTTAAGCAGTCTTTCTCTTGGTGAACAGTAGGTTTTTTTAGGATAAAAGGGAAACAGCAGTGAAGATTAACTTAAAGAGTAATAATCATCATAAAAACTTCAAATGATGATAAATTTTCAAAGGGAACTATCTCTTGAAGTTTTGAAGACAAATTCTAGCCACCATTGTGTATGACAGAATTTATAGGTGGCTAACAATGGCTCCACTTGGGAAAGACAACTGGTTCTTTAGGTGTCTAGAACCTCAGCTGCAAATCTCTGGTTTTCATTAAACCAGTGCCTTAATCCATTGGGGAGCTACCTTTATTTTTCTTTTGGCTGACCTTTCTCTCTAATTTGATGATCTTTGCAGAAATTTGAAACAATGGAATTATATCAAAACAACATGTTTACCTGCCCATTCCTACTGATCCTAACATTAGTTCTTCTTTCAGAGTGCATTTCGACTAGAAAAATCTCTTCACAAACATTTATTCTTTTGAAAAAACATAAAACTAATCTATTCTTGTTCTTATTTCTCCATGAACTTAGTTTAAACAGTTGACTTCATAAGCTTCTCTACCTAACTACCATCTGTCAGGATTAGACTGTCTGACAAATTTTATTCTCTAAATTCTAAAACAAAAATTTAAAAACAACCAAGCCAGGCTTAAACAGTCTAACTTGTTGTTGATCTATGGCATAAAAACAAGCTGCACATAGATTTTATTTGCAGAAAAAATAAAACAAATTTTTTGAAGGCTTAAAATATGAAAAACTAAAACATCCTTCATTATCTCTTCAGCTCTAATTTTGAATTTGTTTGAGTCGTCTTTTCTTTCTTTCTGGTCCAATTTTTGAGCATATTTGAACTAGTTCTTCATCAGTCTCATAGGTTCATGATTTGAGCTTGTTTGAACCTTTATTTTTCTATCTAATCTACCTTACTGATAAGCCAAGATTATGCTGTTTGGCTGACCCAATTCACTAACCTATCAACAGTAAATTGACAAGCTAATTAGTCACAATTAAACTGTATGACTAACTAGAAGTGTGTTTTTAGGAGTGGCATTTGAGCTTTCACACTTTCAGATTTTGTTTCTCTTTTTTGGTATGGGGTTGTACCTTTCTTTTTTTACAATCTGCCCTCTTTTCTCTTTTCTATTGTTTTTGTATTTTTATTTTTCTAACTTTGAATGCAATGTTTGAAAAATTATATTTACAATGGAAAACAAAAAGCTTTGAAACTCATGACTCTTGATAGAAGTAATGTTTGAGCATCCTGCCATTGACTGGACTACCATACAGATATTCTCCATTCAATTCTTTCAGGAAAAATGCATTGTGACCCCTCTCAGCATGAATAATATAGGGCCCTTTCCACAAGTTATCAAACTTGCCATGTTTTCCCTTCTCTTCCCTTCTTGAATCCCATTTAAGAACAACATCTCCATCTTGGAAATTGTTTGTCTTAGTTTTTTTATCAAATAGCTTCTTGATATTTTCTTGGACTAACTGTGTTCTTTCATAGACTTCTTCTTTGGATTGTTGTAAATGAATTGTTTGGTTGATTCTTCTTTGCATATCATTCTCTTCAATTTGTACTTCTTGGAGGAGTTTCATGACTAGAACTCCTAATGATGTTGGAAATACTACATCCATGCCATAGACCAGCTGATAGGGGGATATGTTGATTGACTTCTTTGTAGTTAATCTATCAGCCCATAAGGCATGAACCAGTTTACTGTGCCAAGATTTCTGATTCTGCTCCAATAGCTTTTTGATGATGTTAATAAGGTTCTTATTGGAGGATTCAGATAATCCATTTCCTTGGGGATATTAGGCAGTTGAGTGGCCCAAGGTAATGTGGTATTTGTAATAGAAATCAACCATTCTTTTAGACTTGAAAGCAACAAAATTATTTGCTATAATTTTTCGGACAACCAAATCTGGATAGGATGTTTGTTTCAAGGAACTTGATAATGACAGAGTCAGTAGCATTCCTAGATGGTATGGCTTCTATCCACTTGGTGAAATAATCAGTGGCAGTGAGGATCCACTTATGCTGGGCTGATGAGGATGGGAGAATTTCCCCAATGAAGTCCAAGCCCCATTGCTGGAAGGGTGCCTCAACACTGATGGGATGTAATGGTAAGGGAAGGATTTTTCTTTTGCCATAAAAAATTTGACACTTATGGCAAGACATGACTAACTTTTAAGTGTCTGGGAAAAGGGTGGGCCAATAGTGGCCAAACCTGAGGACTTTATTTTCTGTGGTCTTCTAGTAGAGGTGTCCTCCACATTCTCCTTCATGCAGTTCATGCATGATTTTTCTTGCATCATCCTCAAGTAAACATTTAAGCAAAATTCCAACAACAATTTTCCAATATAATATTCCATCTACTATGCAATAATTTAAAGCTTTCTGTTTCAAAATTATAGCTTTAGTTTTGGACAAAGAAGGGGGGGGGGGATTCAAATATAAGAGTACATAAATGATGTTAGAATACCAAGGAGGATTGAGAAATGTTTCTTCAATGAAAGGAGCACTGAATTCTTCTATTTCTTCCAACACATCCACCATATTCATATCTAGTGCTTGGAAGTTTGACATAGGCATGAGTTTTTCTAATCCCTGCCCTTTAATTAGTTTGGTGGGCCTGATTTCTAAGTCATATTCAAGAATAGTAGTAATCCATTTTCCCCTTTTACCATCAAGGTATTGACTTATAATATCCTTGAAAACAGAATGTGGAACAAAAGAAATTATGTGAGAGTGTAAAATGTAGACTCTAAAGTCCTTTAATGATTTCATTAATGCTAAGGCTTGCTTTTCCATGATTTTATATTTGAGAGGAGCATATCCTAAGGCCATACTAAAAAATGATATTGGTTTTTCTTGCCCCAAATCATTCTTTTGAAGTAATACTATGGCTATTGTATGTTTGGATACAAAAGAAAAGATATAAGAGTCTTTGCTGAAATCTGGACTAATCAAGACTGGTGTTTGAGTGAGAGCTTGTTTAACCAGTTCAAATTATTGTTTAGCTTGTGTTGTCCATTTCACACCTGCCTCTTTCTTAAGCATGTTTGTAATTTTTCTTAATAACTCAGCAAGATTCGGGATAAACCTCCTCAAAAATTTATTCTTTCCAATGAAAGATTGTAATTCCTTGAGGCTTCTTGGATGGATGATTTTCAATATGCCATCAATCCTTTTAGGGTCTATTTTGACTCCCTCTTCTGAAATTATGTGACCAAGAATTTTACCTTCTTGGAGACCAAAGAGTGTCTTTTTGGGGTTCAAAGATAAGTCAATTTTCCTACATTTCTCAAAAAATTTCTCAAATGAATCAAATGGTCTTCATCAGTTTTTGAGAAAACAGTTATGTCACCAAGTTAAATAGCTATAAAATAGCCAATATATTAATATAAGGCTATGTCCATGGCCCTTTGGAAGGTGGCCCCTGCATTCATCAAACCAAATGTAATCTTAACATACATAAATGTGCCCCAAGGTGTAGTAAAAGTAGTCTTGTGTTGATCACTTGGGAGCACTAACACTTGATTGTAACCCGCGAACCCATACAATAGTGATATTATTTTTGACCCAACTACCCTTTGAAGTATATGGTCCATCTTGGGTAAAGGGTAGTTGTCTTTTAGGGAGGCTTTATTTAGATTTCTGAAGTCAATACTGAGCCTGATTTCACTTGTCTTCTTCCTAACAAAAACTAAGTTTTACACCCATTCTGAATATCTAAGGGGTACTATAATCCCAACATCATACATATTTTCAATTTCAGTCTTAACTAAAGGCAATAAAACAAGATTTATCCTCCTCAGTTTCTGTTTGAAAGGCTTCTGATTTTCCTTTAGAGGAATCCTGTGTTGGATGATGCTAGTGCCATAAGATTTCAGATCTTTGTACCCCCAAGCAAACACATCTCTAAATTCTTTGAATAGCTCTATGTATTGCAATTTTATGTGAGCTGGGAGAGTGCTAGACAGTTTGATCATCTTGGGTTCTGTTGGGCTACCTATGTTATGTTCTTCTACATCTATTTCTGCAGGTTCCATTCTTGGTTCTTTGGCTACATCATTAAAGTTAAAAAGGTGTTCTAAAGGTGTGAGACTTCTTGGAATTGTATCACTCTTGCATTGTAACACTTCGAAGTTTTTCTAGTCTACATTTTCAAATAATTCTACTTTAAAAAGATTCTCACAGTGATTTATATCAGCAGAGTATGTTATTTCAATTTCTGGGATTTGTTCATCATCTAAACAATTTTCTTCATGACTGGTTTCTAATTCGGGTATGGAAAAATCATTTTCTGATTTTAGGAAATCATCTATGTGTTTTTCAGTGTCAAACACTTGCCAGTGATCCTCATTGTCAGGCACTGCAGGCCTGTGTTTTATCTTTACACTAAGTTGTTCATATATCTAAGGTGTTTGGAAATTGCTGGCATTGAAGGCAAGTTTGTTTGCTAGATGATTTTCTGTTCTTGGAATGAAAATGAGTTCATATTTTTCAAAGGTCTTTAATAAATCAAGAGAAGAATTTTGATATTCTCTAAGTCTTGGGTTTTTAGCTGAATATTCTCCTTTGATTTGTCTTATGATAAGTTAAGAATCTCCTAGGATTGATATTTTTTCGGCTTCTAATTGTTTAAGCAACTGTAAGCCAAGGAGAAGTGCTTCATATTCAGCAATGTTGTTTGTGCATGGAAAATCTAGTTTATATGAATAACTCTGATTTGTATTTTGAATCCATACACCTACCCCTAGACTTGTTTTATTACAAGATCCATAAAAGTTTATTGTCCAAAGTATATCTACCTCATTTTCATTTTCTTGTTGCTGTTGATTACTAATGTTTTATATCTGATTTGAGGGAAGTTCTGATTGTTCTGGTAAACTAATTTCCTCTTTTGTTTTCCTTTTATTATTGGGTGATTTCATCTTCATTGTACAAGATAAATGAATCTAAGCTTGATTGAATGGAATAGATTGGAGATTTGGTTGGTTTTTCTATGTTTCCCACCATGTATTTCATGTGGGATTCCCTATATAATCTTCTGCTTTGGTTAAAAACTTGAATGGTGGCATAAGACATGTCCATTTGAAGACTCCCTTGAAGTTTGGCTCCCCATGATCTTGATAAAAGCATGCCATATCTTGGGGGAATGTTAGCTACTATAATGTCCATCACTAGACTCTTAGCAGGGATTTGAGATAAGTTAACACATAAATATTTGATTAAACCCAAGAATTTGACTCTGCTTGAATCAAAGGAATAAAAATCCTTGTATGGTTTAGTAATTTCTAAGTCTAAGATTTCCATTACTACTTTGGGCATAAGATTAGGTGAAGCTCCAGAGTCTAACATGGCATTGTGTAATATCCTATCATGTATATTCAAACTGACATAGAAGGGAGGGACAACTCCTTCTTGGTATTTTCCTTCAACTTTTTGACCAAACAACAACTCAGGTTTGTTATCTGTCAAGTTCAATGTATCAGTGTCACTTCCTAAGTTCAAAGCTTTCAAAACCTGGTTTTTGTACACTTCTTGGGTTACTAGTTCAGCTAGAGGTATGGAAATTTTTATCTTTGCAATCTCTCCCTCAAGGTTGAAAGGAACTATTGATTTTGTCATATTTACATCTGTTTTTTCAATTGAATTCCTTTCAGCAATTTTGATTTGTTGAACCTTGTTTGTACTGCTATTTGGGACAATTTTGTTAGGTCCACTAGCTGAAGTGCTAGGGATGCTTTGCTCAACATTTGGCTGACTATTCGTCTCTTTGTTTAAATCTAGTTTCTTAGCCAAAATATTGGGTTTCTCTGTTGTTTTCTTAGGCTATTTTTCTGCATTTTTCCTAATAGCAGTGTTAGTGTTCTTGTCATTTGAATTATCTAGGTTCCCTTTGCTTCTTATATCATATTATCTATGTACCTCTATGATTGCATTCTAAAACCCAATCTATAATCTTCAGAATCCTCATAATTATATTCATTTTGTTTTGAAGAGAAGAATCCTTATTCTTCCTCAGTGAGAAAAACATATGTCTCGATGTCAGATCCTATCAAGTTTACATGATCTTATTCCAACCTTTGAATTTCCCTTTCTTATTCTTGATCAACATAGTTTTGTTGAAAGGGAGGCCTAACCTATTGGTCATTATCTCTTTGCCTATCTTGATTAGGGTCTCTTCTAAGATTTTGGTTTCTATTTCTATTTTGTTTTCTCTTGGAGGCACTCTCTCATTCAGATTTATCTTTTCAATAATCCTCTCCATTACCTTCACTAGGTTGTCAATTTTGGTGTCAGAAGCTAAGGTTGAGAGTGCAATATCATCTTTATAAGTTACCCTCTTCTCTGATCTTAACCTAGCTCTTTTCTTAATTATGTTTGCTTCTACACTCACAACTCCCTTCTGCATGTCCTCTAAAGTTAAGTAATCTCTCTCTCTTAGTTGATAGGCCATTTCAACATCAAAACCTTCAGGATATCTTACTAAGGCCATGCCTTGGGGGGGTTTAATGTGAGGTGGAAGAGAATTGTAGATACTGTTAAACCTGGTGGAGTAATCATGAACACTCTCCCCTTGATTTCTTTTAATACTGCTATACTCTGCTAATATTTGGAGTGGGTTCTTTTTTATTTCCCATCTATCTATGAATTTTTGATGCAAAGTAGGGAGATCATTGATGTTGTTAGGAGTTAGGATTTTAAACCATTTTTTTACTTCTCCTCCTAAAATTTGAGAAAATATTCTCATTTTAATGGTATCATCATCTATATCCATGTAATCAAATGCATCATTCATTTTTTATACATGTTGTTGAGCAGCAGTAGGTTCATTTCCAGTGAAATGAGGAATTTTAGATTGATAGTCATTTGGTAAGGGAACTAGAGGTTGTGGTAACACTAATGGAGCATACCATGTTGCCATGGCTAGAAGGAAAGGTGGATTTACAAGAGGGAAAATAGGTTGAAATGGAGTGTTTTGAACAGTGGTAGTATGGATTGGAGTGGAAGAAACACTTGGGCCAACAAACTGGTTTTGAGCAGATTTATTATGAAAGAGGCTAATGTTGTGAAGAAGCTAGGAACCAGGAGGAGTAGAAGGTGAGGCTTCTCTACTAAAGCTCTGTTGAAAATCTGTAGTTTCAAGATAAACTTGGTTTAAATCACCTTGAGACCTAGTTCTAAATATGTTCTTTGTATGATGTAAGTCAAAGTGTAAATCCTCCAAGACAACACGGTTTTCAGGGACATATTTTGTTCTTGGGATGTTCTTATCAACAGCTGATTTTCCAGACTTAGAAGTCTCCCACAAAATATTCTCTGGATTGTCAACTATCTTAGGTGGAATAGGGTTTGGATAAGATCTAGTGTTGATCCTATGTGAAGCCAGACTACTTTTCAAAAATGAAAGAGGCTGAAGTTTTTAGGGATTGTTTTGAAAGTATTGCCTCTCACAATGTCTTATCTAGTATGGGACTAGGCTTCTAAACTTCCATAAGGCTGGTTAAAACAGTCCTAAAGAGATCTGGAGACCTGGATGAGTAATAGGCCTACTGCAGCTAGTGGAGTCGCCGGGTGGAAATTTTTTAGCTTTTTGTGAAGGTAAAATGTTTTATGGTTCCACCACCATGTTTATTATGAAGCTAATTTGAAATATTTTGGATTTTGTGTATTTCTATGGTTATGAGAGTGTTCTATGTTTGATTTTAACAATTATCTAAGGTGCTCAAACAAACGGAGTCTAATTTATGGATTACTAACTAATTTTCTTAGAGATTTGTAGGACTAAAGAGTTTATAATAGTTTGCTAAGCTTCATAGATTCAATAGGTCCCACCGTGATCACCATTATGTTGGTATCCTGTGTTTTGATAGATTGGCTAACCAAAAGATAAGGCAACATCAGAACCAATCTTTAGAGTTCTAGGATCTAGTTCTCCTGTTCTCAGAGAGGGATCTCTCAAATTGTTTGCAAAGGTATGTCTTGTTTACTTTTAAGTATGATTTTAGATTATTTATTGAGTGCAAGTGTTTGTTTTGTTTGTTTGGTTGAATTCGTATAGCAGAACATGAAAGTTCTAGGCAGTATAAACAAAAAGAAGAAGTGTTAGATTCATTGGGCAATGGAGTCAAGAAGAGTTTTATGACAAAGTCATCAATGGATATGGGATATCAAAGGGAAAATATAACTTGGCGACAGGATCCTTAAGTTTTGTGAATGAGATGGACATTAATGATTTGGAAAGAGAAAATGAATTCTCAACAAAGGGAACTTGAAAACATAACTTGAACAATAAAGAGATATTTGATAGACAGGGCTAATGATGAATTCTACAAACCTCCCTTTAAGAAAATGATAACTTCAATACAAATTATAAAATGAAATCTAAGATTCAAGAGCACATCCTACTTCCTCAAAGATTTTATTTTAAAGGACTTAGAAAACATAAAAGATTCACTGATAATTGCAATCATAGAAGAGGGAACACCTAACACATCTATGATCACAACTATAAAGACCTTTAAAACAAATTTTCAAGCAGGGACAAAGGGTATGATCAAAACATACTTCCTTGGCTAACTGTAAACAATGGTACTTCAAAGGGAGACTTCAAAAACAATTTTCAAGTGGCATCAGACAAGCAGGGAAAACAATAAATCATGCGGAAAAATACTAGTTTAACTATTGAGAAATAAACAGGAATGAGGACTAAAGAGAAATATTTAAGACTCTAAAATACCTCAGCAGAAGAAAACATAAAATAGTGAAGGATAAACAGGTCTAAGGTGCTTCTAAGAGTCATTTCTTAGCCTAAAATTTTCATCCTACTGTAGTAAGAATTTATGGAACATAATCAAAATAGGAAAAACAGTAGACAGTTCAGAATACATCACCAATAGCCAAGCTAATGAATCCAATGATAGAGCCTTCTCAAGAACAATCATGTCACACCAACATCAAGCTTCCAAGACTTCAATTTCTTCTTCAACTTCGAACAGACTATGTATTATTTCAAAGAGTTTCAGTATTACAACTAGTGACCAACCAACCCTTTACAATGTGCTCCTCAAGGAGATTTTATATGAAAATGAGGAGGTGGAAGAGTTCCTAGGGTTGAAGTGTAATAAATTATGCACTAAATGCAACTCCTAGCCTTGAAAACCATGCAAGGCATAAGGCAAGAAATCATCGAATTACAACTCTATTTCATTTACTCTGTTTCTGATTTTTAGGCTTAAAGGGTAAAAAGATTGACTTCAAGGCTCTTCTTATCTTTATAATAAATTCTAATGACAGTTAGGATATATTTTTTTCTTGTAATAACTGTTTATTTGTCTTTGGCCTTAATGTTTCAGACTGAGATTTGATCTGGGTATTCCTTTGAGGTAGAGAGGATGCATGGTGGAAATATAGTAGTTGGGGAATCAATTGGCCTCTGTGATGTGGCATTTGAGGTCTTCTGGATCTGATTCTCTGTTTCATAAACCCAATGATTTAGCTTTGGATTTGTGTTTAGGCTTGATTAAGCCATAATATTCATCTTTGACACTGATACCCTTTCATTAATTGATTGGTGACTGTGTTTGCTGTTTCCAAGTGCGCAAAAGTTTTATTGGATTTTTTTCTCAGAAAATCGATAATCATGACTTATAAATTCCCTAAAAACGTTTAATTATCCCTTTGAAACCCTTTAATATGTATCAAAAGGCCATAAGGATCATCATCCTTGGCCAATAACAGTGTAATCATCTGCAGGAGGATTTAACTTTAACTTCGTCTAAACCTACATAAAAACACACAAACATTATTTAAATCCTTTGAATTCATGGTTTAAACTGCTTAGAAGGATTGGTGGAAGCATTTCAGAGCAATGCAGAGGAAGTGTGAATGCAAGAGATGGGGGAAAAATCATGGCAGAGCAGCTAACCAAGTTAATGGAGGTTTGGGTGTGAGTAGAATGTGGACCGTTGGATTAGAATAATCCATGGTGGAGATCATCCGATGCAGTCTCTTGGGAGAATAGATGGAAGGAAAAAAAATGGGGGAGAGATATAACATGGGTTGATCAATCTCAGAGATCGACGGCTATGATTGCTCGGAGAACTGTTTGGGGGAAAAGTGAATGGAGATGGAATACAATGAGAGCCGTTCGATCAGAATGTTGAACGGTGGATATTAAAGCGGAAAACAACACTGCGGGGGAAAGTGGTTTGGTAGAAAACCGACAGTCGGTTTCGCATTTTATTTGGGTGGTAAATGGTTTGCCCAAAAAAAACGCGATACGATACATTACTTGACACGCGTCCCTTTAAAAACCACCTTTTTCACACTTTTTTTTGGCATTAAACTGTAGGTGCAAATTTTTTCCGAAATGGAATGTCAGCCGTCAGATGAGAGGCTCGAGATCTAACGGCGTGGAGAAAAGAGAATGGAAGGTAAGCAACATAGGTGGAAAGGTAGGTGGGGTCAAATCTCGACCGTTAGATCTTTTGGATGAACGGTCGAGATTAAGAGATGGAGCGGAAACATTTCAAAAGGGAGAGAAAGTTTAGATGGTGCGGGATAGATCCTGGCTGTTGGATCTAGGGGATAGACGACCAGGATTAAATCGGGGCTTGCATATCAGAGGTGAAAAGTGAAATGGGGACTTTTGGATTTGTGATGTGATGGTGTACCGACTGTCAGATCAAAGGGATGATTAACAGTCCAGATTAAATCGGGGATCGCATCAGTGGAGGGCAACACGATGGATGGGCGCGATGCGATGAGATCTGGAACTTTGGATGAAGGTGGATCAATAGCTGAGGTTTGCTCAGAGGGATCGCATCGAAACTTTTGAAAGAGATGAAAAAGGAACGACCCATTTAGATTTGCGATGCGATGAGCCGATGGCCGTTGATCTGCAGAGATCGAAGGCTAGGATTTATTTCAAATCATAACATTGGGTTTATAAAAAAACAAAGGAAAATAAGGTTCGGAAGAGGTCATAAGGCCCTTAGCGCCCGATTGTGGGCTGTAGGTCATATGGAATGGAGGGGGTAAAGGAAATAAGCCTTCGGGGGCTTAGGAACCATATGGTGTAAAAAATGAATTTTAGGCCAAAAAACAGGGTTTTTAAGCCAAACTGAGGGTTCCGGTAGGAGAAATAAGAGTTTTTTAAACCTTATGAAAGGATTTCATAGGACCTAAAGAGGATTTTGGGATGGTTTAGAGGCTAAATGAAGGTATCTTGAGGATTAAAATGAAAGGGAAAAAATGAATGAAAGATGGATAATTGAGATGATGGAAAATGGAGTTTTAAGCAGTCTTTCTCTTGGTGAACAATAGGTTTTTTTAGGATAAAAGGGAAACAACAGTGAAGATTAAATTAAAGAGTAATAATCATCATAAAAACATCAAATGATGATAAGTTTTCAAAGGGAACTATCTCTTGAAGTTTTGAAGACAAAGTCTAGCCACCATTGTGTATGACAGAATTTATAGGTGGCTAACAGCTGTTTTACTGATTCCAGAGAAGCTGACGGGTTTTTTAAAAAGGAAGCATGGAAGAGGAGAAGAAGGTCCACAGAGGGGGAAATTTTCTAAGGTATGAGCCTGAGAATGTAAATGCTATTATTGAGGATCAAACAGTGATGGAGGCTTTTAGCAAAGAAGGTTGTCTCAAATTTTGTGAAAAGCTGCAGGGTTGCCACACTCAGGTGTCTAAAGAGTTTGCCTTACACTTTAGTGGAACAAATACCAAAATTGGGATGTTAAATGTGCCAGTCACCTGAGATCATTACTTCTGTGACATAAATACCAAGGGGTAGGAGACTTGGTTTAAAGGTTTTAAGTTTGACATGGAACCATCCAAGGAATTTATGAAACCTCAGTATGTAGATATGGACTTGAATAATGAAATACCTAGGAGCTGCATCAAAGATACCTATGCCAAGTTGTTGTTCAAAATTAAAATATACTTTACATGTGAAGGCAGATACCATAAATTTTATACTTGTCATTTCAAGCTGATGTTGCATTTCACAGGTAGGATATCATTAGACTTTCCCTTTTACTTGCATAGGAGCCTTGCCCAAATATCTGATAAAGTACAAGCCAATTCTAACGGTTCTGAAATCTCTCTGTTTCACCATGGTTTGATAAAGTTATTGGTTTTGAATAATCTTGATAAAATAAGAAGGGATTGGTCTTCCTTTTTGTTTATGAGTGGATTTGAAATGGAAACCCTAACCCCAGCTAGAAACCCTAAAACTAAAAAGGCTCCTTCACCACCACCAGCAGATTCTAGTCAGCCTGTGGTTGCAAGAGCAAAGAGGTTTGTAAAGTTGAAACCAAGAAAAAGGTTTGAGAAAAGAGTAGAGGCGACACATGTTCTTGTTGCAGAAATTCCATCACCTGCAAAATAGAGATTAGAAATTGTCAAAGAAGTAAAACAAAAAGAAGTGGCCAACAAGTAGGAAATCCAGAGAAAGACAAGAAGCCAAATAATAGCATCAAAGGGAAAAATAGTTGTTTCAGGTATAGAGGACAGCCCAGTGATGAAAGGAAAATTATATGATATCCTTCATGCGATTGATACAGAAGAATCACCCGTTGTGCAAGTTGATTTCATTGGAGTAGATGAACAAAAACAAAAAAAAGTTAAATCAACTAAAAAACTTGAATTTGAGGGTGAAATTGCAACATTTATTTTCCAAGCAAGGAAAAATTTAATAAATCATGCAAAGAAACTCCAAGAAGGTAGTAAATAGGTCCAAGTAATTTTTGAAGAGCCAGAGTCCCTGAAGAGGTGGTTGATCTCTCATCACCAATAGTGGGGCATGCAGCCAGCAAGACAATGAAGGGAAAGGAACAAATGAAAAAGTGTCAACTACTTGAGGAGAGATTGAAGCTAGAAAACCAAGAGATTTCAATGATGAGAAAGAGGGCCAGAAAGCACAACATTGAAAAAAAAGAGTTTAAGAGGATGAAGGCAATATGGGAAGACTAAACTGTTTCTAGGCCTGAAATTCCAAGTGCTACAGAACAGTTTTTCACATGGACAGTGCCAGCTATCAAAGAAGAAAAATTTATCAGAGTGATTAATACTCACTTTAGAGCCAGTAATATAAGGCTAAGAGGCCAAGTGGAGGATTTGGAACTGCAATTGAAATTGTCTCAGGGTGAACCAAAAAACCAAGGTGCAGAATGAAAAATTCGAAGGCAAAATCAAATGGGTAATAAAGAATAAACCTCATGAAATGGTGTTTTAATTCATATGGCTATTTGTCTTGATGAAACCAGTGAATTTCTAAAGTTTTGGAAAATTTTGGTTTGAGTTTTGAAGAAAATCCAAACAAAACTGATCACTCAGCAGTTTCATAGTGCAAATTGTGCAAAAAGGGTGAAATGCGCTATGAAACTGCTGTAGCAACATTTTTCACCATTTTCCATAAATTTTTGAAGGGCATACCTATATATTTTGGCCTAAAAATTCTAAGGAGGGTGTGTTTACTCAATATGCAGATAATCCCAAAGGAAGGAAACCAAATTTTGAAGGAAAATAAGTTAAAAGTCTGCGCTACGAAAAGCGCTACAAAATTGTTTGTTTTCATAGTGCAGGTTGGTTTTTGCTATTTTGGGCAGTTCGATGATGATTTTTTACAGCTGGTACTTATGGATGATTTTGAAAATATTTTATTTCAGTTCTTGAAAGCAAATGGCTTCAAAGTCATGGGTTCATGGTGGTTAAAGTCTCCCAAGAACATAAAGAATCCTAAGCCTAGAAAACAGGGGATAGTTTCCTAGTTTGCAGGAAAGCATCATTGAGGTCATAAAGTGCTAGAGCTTATCAGTTGGATTCAAACTTATGGGAATAAAATTGGCAAATAATGTAATCTAGCTTAGATAAGGTTTTTATGAGTAGAGTTAATGAGTTTGAGTCCTATTTGTAATAGGACTATTCTCTAGGTTTGCAACTCTCATTTTGTAATAAATGCCATGTCTAATAGTTGGGAAAGGTGTATAAAAGTAGGAATTCGATGTATCTAGATGAGGATAAGGTTATCCTATGTTGTAAATTATCTATAAAAGATGAAGAAGTTGAAATGATAAGGGTTGGACATTTTTTAGCAAAAATATTGTGTTTATTGTAAGTGACTGTTTTCAACGTAATACAGAGTTTTCTACTTAGCCAACTCAAGATTCATGAAGATTTATTGTATGTTTTTGTTCTGATGGCATCATTTTAATATCCTATTGTAGTGGTGTTTGTTTATGTTACTCATAATTCATCATTGATGCTCTTACTTCCTTCATAGACAAACTGACTGTGTTTTACTGTTTCACATGTAAATTCCTTGACTTGAACTCTGATATGCCTTGAATTCCATGCTAGGTAGATTTTTTGGTTTTTTTGAAGCTATTATGAATCCATAAGCCCAATGTGTAATTTATAATGTGATTTACAACCAATTTATATCATTTATCTGCTTTTTACCCTACATAGAGTTAGCCATCTATATTTCTATCAAAAATAATAAACCCCTGAGAGAGCCCTTTCAGGTTGAGGGGGCTAAGCCTCAATCAAAATATTTGTCTAAAACATTTACATGAGATTAAATTGATTAGCATCCTATCAGGTCTGATTTTTTTATAACATAGGGAGCCAGACATGGTCATTTTTATGGGGTTTCTTCGCTATATTTTCATCCAAACAAATTGTGATCTGGGTTTTCATTAGATAGCTTCCACCAGCTAGAGAAAGGAGCACTCTCATCAACTCCTATTTCCACAGACCTCAACATTAGTTGTTTGTCCCATCTTGAGCACTCTAGTGTACATGAAAACCTATCTTGTGTTCTAACAATGGAAAACTCATCACAAAGTGAACAAAAATCAACTAAGGGGAGGTCCACTAGCTCAACCACAAAGAGTGCACCCTTTCTGTGGTTTTGGAAACCTATTCACATTAAACAGACTCCCAAATCTGAACAATAGAAACAATCAAGGTTGACCTCTTCCGATGGTTCGGGTTTTCATGTGGTGAGTGACTCTAGTTTAACTGGGCTTACAGGAAACAACTCAACATATGGAAATCCAAAAGTTGGGTATTCTCTCAGCCCTTTTAAATGCATACTTATCTTGATGTGAATGTTTAAATTAATCTATGAATTGCAACTAAGTTGGTGTGGCTATGTTAAGAGGCATTAGTATCTCTAGGGATACAAAGGAGTAAATTTGAAATATTTCACAGTCAACTTAACGGTGCATTCGACGTGATAATTTCCATATTTGGGTTCTTGCATTGCCTTTCTCAGAGACATGTTTTCCAATATCTTGAAATCAAAGTGTCTTTTCCTATGGAAAACTTTCATTTGATTCATTTTGGCATTGGATTTATGAAAAAATTGTTCTAATGTTTACCTTGGATCTCAAGGTTTTTGTATCCCAATGGCTTGCATTTTTTAGAGAATCTACCATAAAGGGTTTGGCATCTTGAACACTAGTATTTTTTGGATAATGCACTAAGGATTGTGTTTTTGTGTCTGGTTTTTTCTAGGATATTTTCTCTTGACAGTTGGAAATGACAAGGCTCTGAATTTTCATTTTTTTGCGATAATTAGGTGTTTAGTCTAAAATAAATCAGAGTATTAATGATTTTTCTGTACCATATATTATATAGTTTTTATGCTAAGAAAAAACTAAATTTTGTAAGAAGGAATAAGACATTAAGAGCTTCCCTATCTAATTTAGAGTATGAGAAACGTATGTAAAGCAAATTTTATCTTCAGCAATGTTTCCAGTGAAAATATTGCTTCATGGATGGGCTGCTAGTGTTGCTTAATATTGTCACATTTAGAGTCAATTTTAGCTTGATGGTTCAGCCAACCATATAAAGGGTTTCCCTACATATAAACGGTAGTCTATATGAATTCATCTGAAATATTATACACCATTTCCTATGTTTATGATATATGTTCCACTTATCCCCGTTTAACAAATTTCTTTAGTAATTATGAATCTATGGCTTTATGCCCCAACTCTTAAAATTGGGAGTTTATTATAAGTATGGCTTATGCGCTTTTGCATTTAGAAACTAAGCATTTCTTATCTGCAAAAGATGAAAAATGTTTGAACCTAACCTTTTTTGCACAAAATATTGCGGATGAATGTCAAGTGCTTAAGAAATACATTTTCCAACCCAGATTACCCATACATTGAATTCATGGAAAAATGCAGCAATTTTTTTTACTATCCACAGATGCAAACCATGCACCTTGGAATGCGTTCTTTTCCCTTCCTAAAATCTCTATGAGAGTTAGCTGAGAAGGGGAGGTCCACTAGCTCAACCACAAAGAGTGTACCCTTTCTGTTGTTTTGGAAACCTATTGACACTGAATAGTCTCCCAAATCTAAAAAACAACAAAAATTGAGAGTGAGCTCTTGAGATTGTCTGGGTTTTCATGTGGTGAATGACTTTTGTTAACCTGGGCTTACAAACAACATCTCAATAGATGGAAATCCAAAATTTGTATACATATTACAAAGGGCAATTACCGATAGATCAGAACCATCCAAACTAGTTGAAAATTATGGCTTAAGGCTTTATTATGGGGAGATGTTGGACTCTACAATTAACAATGGTATGTAAAATTTTCTAAAGTCTAACTTTTTTCAAGTTCCTACAACTCAACCAATCTGGCATAGGCCTAACCAAATGCTCCAAAAAAATGGCAACAACCAATTGGGATACATAGGGGTGTTAACCATTTTTAGTTGTGTCAAATTTATAAAGTCTGATGTTTGTGAAGTTCATACAACTAAACCAATATTTTATGTTATTTAAAATTTTGAATTGGGCCAGAGAGGGGGTGACCTATGATGTAATGGAACAATAATATTGCTTTATTTCCATCCATATGAAGTATGAAATATTATCCTTTATTAGTGGGTGAATATCTTTAATTTTTTTATAGAAATTAGACCGAGGGGTGTGATCCACTGAAGATAACATGATGCTTTTAGGTCATTTCCTTGGGCAATAATTTCATAAGATGATATTTTTACAAAGGGAGAATTTACTAGTTACCAGCCTCTAAATCATCTTGGCCACGAGAGCTTTGTTCAGCCACTTATTTTTTTTTAACATAATCCCACACATTACAAGTTTTCATATTTTCTCATAAATAAACTATATATAGGTTACTAAATATCAATATTGAGAATATCTTATCAATAATTCACCCTCAGTTAATAGCTAGTCATGTACCTCATTACACCGCATGGAACAAAAACTAGACATATAACTAAATTTTTGAACAAAAACAAACTTACACTTAATCTTCCTAGGGAAAATAGAGAAGAGACCCTCAATCACTGCCAAGTCCAAATGAAGGAAGAGTGGATCAAATAACTACAATTTCCAAGAAAGGAAGCACACTAGTGAGCCCAACATTGAAGGAGAACTAAATACTAGTCATGATTATCTTTCCAAACAGATTAGAAATGGTGTAATTTGTGTGCTCACCTATCTTCTAGATAAAATGAAACCCCATATGACATTGAAAGTTGGAGTTAATATATTTTTCTAAAGCAACAAAGGTTAAATCCTTTGTGGTTGATACTACTACAAGGACTTATCAAAGATCCACCCCACATCCCTGAAAAATAGCCTCAATGTCGCAATGTTATTTTTCAACACGTTGGGCAAGGGCTAAGCCCCCCTATCCTTGTGGAATATTGTTCTTCCCACCAGTATTTGAACACAGGTATGACAGCATGATCTGCTCTAGATTCTGAAATTAAGTCTTACTTGGCAACCAACAAGATGCATAATAAATGTGTGAGGCATAGAGGATCTGTCCAACCCCCTTGTCAAATTCCAATCTAATGATAGGTCCTTATGATGCCAAAATCAAGGCTTACTCTGAAATTGTTGGAGAAATGGTACACCAATCCTCGATAGCCACTGTTGAAAGCCCCAATTCAAAATTTCCAATGAAATGCCTAAATAGCTCATAGTTACCCTGGGTCGAACATAAGTCTGAGCCATGGGAATATTGTAATATGAGAGTCTAACTATAACTACTAAAAAATTGTCTCATGGTCACTAATCAAAAAATTTAATGTAGAGCCAAAGATGTGCAAACAAGTATGAGCACCATCAACCAAACTTTGCTTAACACTCATAGAAATAAACGATCCATTAGAAAAATGTTTGTTGACCATGTCTGACCCATAAGAACATAATATGTCCTTCAATTTCCCCTAAATTCTAACAACTTCAAATAGGTGAGCCAAGGCATCCATTGTAAAATATACAAATCTGGGGTGAAGGGCCACCCTTGAAAAATAGATTTATCTAGCAAAATTTTAGGGGATAATGAGTTATGAACAAGGAGAAATGTTGATGAATTAGAGAGTAGTGTGTTCACCATGCCCACACATCATGGTCCAAATTACAAACAAAACCAACATGTCTATGATGAATCTCCATTATGTAGAAAACAAGGCTACTAGCCATTGTCTCAAGCCCATTACAAGGCCTCTCAAGTCTAGATTATGTGTATAGAATAATTGGACCCTGTACAAAACCTGTATGCTCTTGTTGAAATACCTTCCATGCAATTAAGAGCCATTGCTTTAGCCATGATCTTGTATGAGACACTAAGGAAAGTAATGAGGCTCCAACCTCCAATGGTGCCCCTACCTACGTCCTTGGTAATGCGTTGACTGAGGCCTTGATTGAAAGATTTAGATAAAATTTTAGAAGAGACATTTTCAGCTGTCAAACAATAGAAATAATCTTGTATTATCTTCAAAGTGGCCTTGTAGAAATCAGAGCAAAAGCCATCCATTCTTGATGGAAAAATCACAACAAAGGCCATCCATTTCCAATGACTTGCTATTCTTCATAGAACTAAGAGCTGAAAAAACCCATCTCTTTCAAGAAGTCACTATCAAATATGACTCAATCACTACACCAATAGATATAAATCTTGCATGAAATGACTCTAGACTGAGTGTTCCTGACATCCACCACATGATCTATAAAATCATTAATAGAAAATATTTTGAAAATGTAATCAGAACATGCCTTTGACCTTTTTTTGATCCTCTGCAAGAGATTTATCCCATTGATGGAAACAAAGAATATTCTAACTGTCACTTTTCTTTTCAAGTAGTCAAAGTAGACTTTGGAATTTGGATCCCTCATCCTCTTCAAAAATCCACTATAGTCAAGAATGCACCCTAGCACCCCTTGTAATGTAGTCCCTTTCCTTACAGACTGTCATTTCCCCTTGAAGGACCACATTGTAGAGATCCCTCTCAAGGAAAATGTGTATCTCCTTGAGTGCAAGTAGAGCATCCTACAACTCTTTTAAGTTTTTACTTTTTTGGGCCATCATTTTGTCTCGCCCATTCTATTACAAAGAAGACATTTCTCATACCCATCCTTATTTAGCCTCTTCTTTTCAAGATGATGTCATATGATTTGAAAGATCACATCCATGCAGTGTGGTCATCTGTTTTCTTTTAATTTAACCCATTAAAGCACTGGTATCACATATTGTTAAAATGGAACTATGGTAATGATGAAACTATAAACCAAAAATAAAGAAAAAAACTCTAATATTTTAAAATATTGAAGGGGTGAATCCATAACTACTATCCTAAGCTATTTTTCCATCTAACATAAAGAATGCTTGTTTCTTGTTTCTAACTAGGTCAATGCCGAACATTGAAATTTATAAAAATGCTAAGACACACTTATGATTCTTGTTACCTCACAAACCCGCACTTTAAGTGGTAAAGCCTTAAAACACACGTACAATATTTAGGGGAACTAACAGTGTTTGTTTGTTGTCACCACAATATTGTTCTCTCTTGCTTTCGACTGTCTATCTCTTGGAACAAGGGGGTTTCCTTAATTAAGATATGAGATAGATTTACAAATAGATTGTTATGGAATACTGGGATTAGTGTGGATTAGTGCCTATCCAATTAGGGAAAATGGAGTCAAGCGACAACCTTCAGAGGGTTTGAAATTGTGAAGTAGATGGCACGATAGTGTTGTTTCAACCTGCCAAAAATCCTTGAAATTTCTTTCTCTAGTAGATATTCAACTAGGTTCATAGGGGAATTTCCCATTAATCCATACATGCCTGTACAATGGAGAGAGCTTATGCGTGATGCCTTTTTTCATCCTCTTAGCCAAAATTTTCCCATGAAATGTGCTCATTTGACCAAATGCTAGGGTTTTTTTGCCACGTGTATGTCTTCTCATTGGAATTCTTTTCAAGGCATTTTCTTCACATACACTCCCATTAGAATAAAATTATCTAACAAATCAAAGAGGAGATCTTTAAGATGTGGACTCTCTTGATTAGAGAAGAATAGGAAGGATTTTTCACTTTCCTAGGTTTAAACATGGTATGATGTGCATCCTATTCGAGTGCTTTATTTGGTACACCATGATGTGCAAGGATTGCATGATTTCATGCATAACAAAGATATTTTGCAATATGTGCCAAATTTGAACCTTCTTTGTATGTTATTATCCCTGCTCCTATTCATTTATTCATTGAAATATTCATCCCCTATATTCTGGTTAGTAAATAAGCCTTTGTTAACAAAGTGGGCCTACCTTTGACCTAAATGCCATGAACAAGGTGTATCTATTTCATCAAATTGACATCTTTAAATCACAACATCATGTTCTTGAGGGAATATTACACTTGAGTCTCTGTAATGATAGAACATTTGATTTACCACTTGATCATAACTGGCTTAACAAAGATATTTTGGCATGCCTTTAGGAGAACACAAGGTGGCCCTGGGCCCATAACATGTACAAAAGTGTAATCACTTCCTGATCGCGTAATTTCAATGACTACCTCCACAAGATGGGTAAAAGCTATGTGAATGGAACTTTGTCAGCAATGTTTGCCTTAAGGAGAATGAGGGTAGGCTTGGGTTTGCAATATATGCACATGGTTCATCACATCCTAATGCCATAAGTTCAATCCCTTCCTATCCCCTATGAGTGAAGCCTGTGAGAATGGAATCTTGACCAAAGGTGTGAAACTCCTCGCTACTAAGTGCTAGTCCCAATACTATTGGGAATTGGTGCATTCTTCCCATATATGGATGCTTTTTTTACATTATTGAGAAAACTTATTTAGTTATTTGGCCTTTTCTACTAAGGGAGTCACTGTGTTGGGGGGTGCAGATGGCAGGGAGGTTAATCAATTGTATCAATTTAGCTTTAAATCATGTTTATCTTAGAATATTTTGATAAGAATGGCTCTCTGTTCATGAGGAGTCACATCTGGAATTTCATTGCAAGAGAGAATTTTTCCCAGCTTTGTTCTTGCCAGTTACATCCTCCACATTTTGGACTTCATGGATAATTTTTTTTGCAGGTTTTGTGGCTCCCATGACACATGTTTGGTGAACTCATCACATGAAAGGAATTATGGTTAGTTTTGGGCAAAATATGTGCAATTAAACACAACATAATATTCAACTACAACTTCTGTGGATTAGGACATGTGGACAATTCGACCTAAAAATATCATGTGATGGGTGCAACTATAGTGGTTTCAACTGGCAAAGTCTCAGGTGTGGAAAATTCAACCTAAAAAGGTAGTGTGATGGGTGCAGCTGTAGTGGTTGTAAAGCCTCAGAAGCTGTTTGCGGGTTGCCATGACTCATGAGGGATAAATTTAAATTTTGTACCCATTTATTTCCGGAAGTCCCTCATTAAGTACTGGTTTAAGACTCAAGACTATGTTCTCTAGTGATAACCTCAGCTCAGAAAGTTGTGTATGATATCTCATTGTCCATGATACAAATATTTTAACTCTGAACCTTATACTTATTCCTGACTCAAAATTTGTGTAATATGATATAAAATGTTAAGTCATGTTGAAGATGGATTTTATTACTATAATTTTTAAAATTTAGAACATCTTCATAGTTGCAATCTGATAATCATAATAAACACTCGGATTAAATTGAGAAAAATATCTTTATAGTTAGAATGAGATAATCACAATAAAAACTCCTTGGATTAAATCCCAATCAGTATGAATTTAACTGTTCTCTGTATTAAATCATGACATGATAGGACAACAAAATTGTAACAGGAAAATCATATTCCTTCCAGAAATTATAAATGTATTTAATCATTAGTATTTTTGGTAAATATTAAGTATTTAATCATGAATAGTTTTGGTAAATATTAGGTATCATAGAGGAAATTAATCAATTGAGTTATTGTATTTTTATTATGTATATTAAATATCATATTTATTGTTATTGTATTTTTATTATGTATATTGAACATGTTATTTCTAGTGACTTTGATCTTCCTAGATATTCTATTCCTTTGTTGTGTATCTCTGCACTTTTAGGGGAAATTGCTAGTTTAAAGTCTATTTATTTAAAGGGTGCTATCTCAATGGAAGAGAACCTGATTTACATGTAGGAGGTTGGTGGTTCAATTCCATTGTACCCTAATATTCATAGGGAATGTTGGCGATAATTTTTTGGCGACAGATGCTCTTTTAACCATCACCAATGAACTTATGGTCATATTTCTTGACCCTCACCAAAATATGAAATGGTGATGGTCAACGAATGCCACCATATATATTCATAAATAGTGACGATCATGAAAGTTTCATCACCACAAAACGTCGTTGTTGATATGAAATGGTGGGGGTCATTGTTTGTCATTATAGTCATTATTCGTGACGAACCTTGATGTCACCAATGAGCTTATCATGAAATTTTTTGACCCTCAGTAAATATGAAATTATGATGGTCAATGAGCATCACCATATATATGCACCAATATTGACAACCATCAAAGGTCCATCACAAAAAATCGTTGTTTTTCATATGCAATGATGATGGTCACTATTTGTCATTATAATCAATATTGGTGACAAACCTTGAATGTCACCACAACACATACTTTTCACGATGCCATCTATGGTGACGTTCAGGTTTTTGGTGACAGAGGCTATTTTCCGTCACCATTACTCATATGAAATTGTGATGGTGACTATCCATCATTATAAATCATTTTTGGTGATGGACCTTAAATTTCACCACAACACCTATACTTTCGGCGATGCCACCTTTGGTGACGCACATTTTTTGGTGACAAAGACTCTTTTGAACCTCACTAATGAGCTTATGGTGACATTTTTCACCCCTCACCAATTTCATTTCTTCTTGTAGTGGTCTCAAGGACATCTCATTAGCACCAGGATCAACCACTTCATCAAGTAAAAAAATATTTGTAAGATCCCCCTTAGGAATATCTCAATTTTTCCTTAACATTTTTTTATTTTTTTTAGGGTTTTTCATTGAGGTGTTTTTTCAAATAGGTTATGTTCATATGGTTTTAGGTGCATTATGTTGTAGGTTTAATTTCATAATTGTACATAGTACCCAAAGACACCACAAACAAGCAATTCAAAACATCATTGGATAAATTATATTAAACATAGAAATGCTACATACCCTTGATAGGAAATTGTAACCATGGTATAAAGAGAAAATATATGAGCAAATGGTAGCCATATTTTGTCAAACACTTGGAATGGTAGGTTTCAAATATAGTGTAAATGTTTAACCATATAGCCTTATATGTTTATTCCTCCCAAACATCAATTCAACAAAACATCTAAAGGTATAAAACCCATCGTTCTTAGAGTGATAAACTCATCCCATCAATATGGTAGTAATCACCATGAGTAGACTAAAAAATTCGACCTTAATATCAATCAACCTCTTAGGAATATTAATTGTCAATTGAACCAACATTTTAAACTTCAAATGGAGATATACAATGCCTAAAATAAACTAATAATACTACAAACCAACAAAATATAATTTTTATTGCACTCAGGAAATAGACAACCCACTAATAACGCTTGGGACAATAGTACAATTCCAAAATTTACAAACTGATACGAACTTTACAAAAATAAGAAATGAGGAAACTGAGTGTGTTACAACAAGGAAATATCAGTGATCCCTTCCAACAACATGAATGAATTCACAACAATGTATTCATCCTACTCAAGCAATAACTCAACCCCTTCATTGAGTACTCATCACCATGAAATGACTGGATATATATATATCATTCCACTCAACCAAAAAAACAAGGACACTCGTGGTCCCTACAACAGGTATAAACTCAGCCTGTTTTGATGACAAACTCAACCATTGAACCCTGAATTCCTTCAGCAAACTCGTCCAAAATATAAGGATGAACTCGACCCCTTTTAATTGCTGAGTTTGGATCCTCTTTTAATATTCATATCTCAGACCGAAATAAGAAGAAACTTGATATCTTTGATAGTGGAAACATGGCCCACGAAATATGCCAATCTATGCCTAAACTCAACCAACTAAGATTGGAAGAAATTGCCCCACTTTCAATAAATTGACCCAACTGGTTTTTGGCTAAACATGGCTCACAAATGTAGCTTGAAGCTCAACCTGTATGAAAAATGAAATAGACCAAATATTGGACAATGAAATAAATTGATAACACCATTAAAATTTACATCATCTCTATCATTGTTTTCTCTTTCATCAACATTGAAGCCCAATGTCAAAATATGAGTGATTTCAAACCAATACCATCTAGGGTGTATCATTTTAACATTGAAACTGCCAATACATTAAAAAAGCATGTTCAACGTGATTTTAAATGTATCTACAATTTTTATCAATGTGGGGTTTCTTAAAAGTATGCGTAATGGGTACTCTTTGGATGTTCAATTTAATTCTTCATCCAACTAGTGTTACACTTGAAATTTGAGTAAACCTATAATGAGATAAGAAAAAAATACATTTAAAAAAACTAGGTTTTCTTCTTTTCCCTACAAAATATTTACATGCACCTATTTTTAAATTTAAACGATTTTGATTGATTTACATATTATGACATGGAAATTACATAAACATTTCATGGGTGCTTTTAGGATGAAATTTCATCTAATGTATTGAGTTGCAGACTGACTTTGGATGGTAAATAAAGTGGAATGATGGATCACACATTAGTGCAATCGATGTCTCTCTTTGGGGGCTGATTGATCATAGTAAATTCGATTTTGGAATAAATCCTAGTATATTGGTTTCCCCTGGCTAGTGTACCAAGGAAAATTCTAAATAGAATTAGAATTTCATGTTTCAATTTTCTTTGGAATGGAAAAAATAGAAAGGGATGCATTCAAAAATCTAGAAATAGATTTCCATCCCAAAGAAACTGAGAGGATGGGGGCTTCAAAAAAATTTCATTTTTTGCAAAGGCGTTAGCTACCAAAATTCTTTCGAGGAGTATGCATGATGCCATCCTATGAGGAACTATGATGTGAGACGAGTATTGGAAGAATAAAAAATTCAAAGAATGGGTTTAATTACTGATTAAGTCATGATGGCAGGTGTTGTGGGGACAATCCCATCTGTGGAGAGAGGAGATCTCTCTAGCCCTAGAGTTGTTCTAGAAACACACGAGACCAACTAGTGACACCTTTCCTATTTCATATTCAAAATGGAAGAAGAAGAAGAAGAACCTACATCTTCCTGATGCTATCGTATAATAATTTGGTGAATACCTTTATTCTATGATCCTTCGGGCTCCCTCCTCGCTGCTTGTGGAATTAAAATACCTGTAAGAAATCAAGAGGCAATAACAATAAACATGAAAATATACATAGCATACATCAAATAAAAACTACCTAATAAATCAAGCATTATTAGGATACTTGCATAGATATCTAGACAAATATGGAAAGTGAAACATCATATGCACTATTAATTATATAAAAAAGAAAGCATACAACCATGGCGTTGATGTTGGAGACCTCCCTTTGGTGATTTCTAAGTTTAAACCGAGGCTCTTCAAGAAATATTTCTCCCAAGTGGAAATTCGAGCATAATCACATTATAGGGATGTAAAGGATCAATGACTAGGCAAGAACAACCAAAGTGGAAGGATGGGATTCAATTTATATGTAGGGATAGGGAGCTAGAGATCCATAAAAGAAGGAAGAAGGGCCAATTCTTGAGGGAAAATATCCTAAGGATAAGATCAAGAGATCCAAATGAGAGAGATCGAGCATATCTACATCTAACCTTATCCATCTCATCGTTCTAGAATTTTATAGTGCATGAAGCTTCTAATCCATTTGAGGAAACATTACAATAAGAGGTTCAACACACTTTTTCCTGTTAAAAAGAATGCTAGAAGAGCTAGGTCAAAGTGTTGAAACATGCCATCAGCATGGGGAGACAACTAACAAAGAGAATTGACCCATAAATTTAGGTTTTAAGATGAGCTTCTTAAGAAAATATTTAAGGAAAATTTCTATTGGTATTCAAGGGATATCTTGATGTATTCTCCATGGTGGTTATACCACAAAATTTTCATCTTAGGGCACTTTAGGCTCAGGGATGAGAAATGAATGGGGTAAAAAATTACTATGTAATAGATGCCCCCTAAGGCATGAAGGAAGAACAGGGAGTGATGGGTGAAATTATTTACGAACCAAGGAAATCACTCAAAATACCACCAGGAGACCTGCAAATCAAGAATATATTATAAATATCTCACATCTTTATATGAATCACGAATCCTCGGCATGGGCACAACCATCTGACTAGAAGGGATGATATATAAGGATCCACAGTATGGATGCAACCATCCCAATGAAAGGATCAAGTAACAAAGATCCATGACATGTATACATCCACTCGAATGAAAGGATCAAGTAACAAAGATCCACCACATGGATGCAACCATTCATATAGAGGGAGACATGTGTGCAATTATGAATAACTCATAAATGCATGCAATCTGAATTTATCAAATAGAATGCAAGGTCTTCATCTCGATCTCAACCCAACAATAGTATGAATCATGTCATGTGAATATATGTGCTGAATTCAAACATGACATAAAACCACCTAATTACTGGTCAATAATGAAAACTGTTAACAGGAACTAGAAAAACCACCAATGCTGACAATGGTTCTAAAGGTACATCACTAGAAGTCACAAGTGTGAATAATTCAGTTGAGGTCAAAAATTCACATAATAATCTGTTTGAAGGTCAATGAGGTACAATTATCATCGAATGTGAAGAAATTTCCATTGAGGCATGCAAAATCTAAGGTAATGAAAGTTTTTTCTCGATCATCTTCTCATATAACAAACTGGAGTCGAAAAAAATTGATCCGTCAAAGGAGGGCCATAATGTATCCAACATTATCGACATGAAACGAAGGATATAACATATTATATGAAAGTAATCCAGGAATATAATCAAAGGTTAAATGAACTTTTTGAATGGTAAGACACTGCAGATAAGACTTCTCTTGAACATAACAGTGACATGACCCTAGAGTGTGGCAACATTTAACTCAAAATGGGATCAGAGGTCATGACGAAAAGATGGTAATTAGCTAAGAGGTAAATTGATTTCCCAAACCTAGGAGGATAAGAGATGGATAAGGAAATGTCCAACCTGACATGAGAAACTGAAAAGTGTCATGTTCAAGAGTGACATGATGCCTCAAAACACATGGGAAGTTTCACTTTCAATTTTCGCCTGTTATTGCTAACGAGTACCTCGTTATTTTTTATAAAAAGATTGAATAGGATAGCATATTATTAGTATATAAGTTCATTATTTGAATGAAGGAATGATTCATAATTGATTGAAGTGATTTCATGTCTTAAGGAGCCTAATCTGTAAATTGATTGTAAGTTTAACAAGCCCTAGGAAGGAGTAACTTGGTCTTGTCACAGTGACAAGTCTTCCATTGTTTAAGTTTTACAAGTTTGATGGAAGAGTAACTCGGTGTATTTTTCACCTTTAGGGAGTTTGAGAAATAGACATAAAAGAAAACTCCATCATGTCCCTTTTTGTAAATCTTCCCCTGAATTCGAAAAGGTAGAAAAAAGTATCTGAGAGAACCTGATCCAGGTGGCTCCAGAGACACACAGAGGACAAAGTGGGCTTATGAAATATTGAAAATCGAAGTGATCAGAATGCTTTCAAACTAGCACCAGAGCATATATATCGTCATCCTAATCGCAACATTGCAAATGGTTCATAAAATCAAGTTCGTATGTGAAATTTAGAGCTGGTCAAAGTTGTAGGGTTGTCTAGGTGACATAACAGATTAAGGAGGACACAATTTTGCAAAATTCTGGTGGCTGGATTCCAGCTAGTTCTGGAAAAAATCTGGGAAAAATCGTTGGATAATTAGTTTTTCTTCTTTGACCTTAGAGCCAAATTTTATTTAAAGGGCCTATGGTTTTAAAATAAAAAAAAAATATTAAAATAAGGGTGGCGGGCCATGACCCCCGCCACCATTGTCGGACCCTCCCCAAACCACGTTAAAAAATATATATATAATATATCATGGGTCAGTGGGACATGACCCCTGCCAAACCCCGCAAGCACCACTGTAACAATATGGTAAACAAATGGGTGGGTGCTGGTTGTCAAGCCCGCCACCCAAACCACGCTAGGATTTATGTTAAGCCCCGATGGAAGCACGGTTGGGTTAAATCGCGTGGAGTGTACCCGCCCATCGCCAACAGTCCTCCATATATATACCATATAATAGTGAAAAATGGGAGGGGCGAGATTTGACCCCCTGACCCCTCCTTCGCTAGTTAAGGAACCCACCATTACGCCAGCGGAGGGCTTATGGGAAACTCCGCCCAAAACAATATATAAATCTTGATTCGCACAATTTTCCCAAGCAGGTTGGAGCAGGCATGGAGTTTGAGATTTATTAATATTTTATTTGCATGCAGGGGGGACCATGAGGCAGGTTGCAGGGGCAGGTGGAACCATGATCTGAGCTCAACCTTCAGAGGGGCCAAATTTTCCCAGTGTCCAAATTGGACAAAATTTATATGGATTTTACACCTCTTGGTGACACGAACTTGATGGCGGCATCAGTTTCCATTAGGGGAATTTTGAGGTCTAAAATCGGACTCCTAAGAAAAATGTACAACAAAAATAAACTTTATAGCAACCAATAGGATTCAAGATGATGATGTCAACCATGGGGGATGATTCACCATTTTTTAAATAAAAGGGTAAAAATATTAAAAAATAATGAAATAATAAAACTACTTTTTCAACTCATATTTTCAACTTATCTCCCAAAATTTTTACTCAAATTTTGAGCGGGAGTACTCGTTGGATGCGAAATTTAATTCCTCATCCAAGGAGTACCCATGTTGCATACTTTCTATGAACTCTACTACACGAAAAATGAGAAATACATAAAAAACGTGATTGTAATCACATTGTTTTATGTATTTCTCATTTTTCATGTAGTAGGACCCATCGAAAGTATGCAACATGGGTACTCCTTGGATGGGGAATTAAATTTCGCATCCAACGAGTACTTCCGCTCGAAATTTGAGTAAAAACTTTGGGAGATAATTTGAAAATATGAGTTGAAAAAGTAGTTTTTCCATTTTTCCCTCTAAAATTTGATGATGTCATCAAATCTTATTTGATTTTTTCCACTATTATTTTATAATTTCCTTAGGAGGCCCATTTTAGACCTCAAAATTCCCCTAATGTATAGAAAAGGTCTCGATTTTTCATCCATTTTCCAGAATTGAATAACGGCATTAGATTCAGCATGGGGATAGTCGATTTCACGGCATTCTATGCCACATTTGTGATGGTGCATTTAGATCCAACAATTGAGTAGCCTGTTCTTCAGCCAACATTAGAGTTGAGGTATATGAATTGTTGTTTCCATGTACCTCATTGATTATTGTTGTAGGATGCTTTATGTCATGTCGATTCCTGCTTTATGTATGATGAAGAATATTTATGTTTATTTGATATTTTTATTCCTGCTGATGTAAGATGCGAAGTCTTTTTGTATATTTGATGTGGTATTTATTTATCATGTATGGTGATTGACGTTGTGATATCCCTTTGTTTCCTTGATGGCAGGAAACTCTTTGTTACCATGTATGAAGTTGTCAAGCTGATAGGAGGTTTGTGATGAGTAAGAGTTCCTTGTAATAGAACATCTAGTGGAGAGATTTTGCCACTCATGTTGAGGGCTTTTCCTTGTATGACAAGTCAACAGTTTCCTTGTAAACCATAACCATTTACAACAACAAATGAAGTGGCCAACACCACCGAGACATCGAGGCTCGGAGATGCAGTCCACACTGGACGAACTCTGTTATTAAACATCTTGCGTTTTTGTTGTGTGATTGTTGACATGTGTTCCTCTTGATTATATCTGCATGTATTCATTAATTATTTTGATAAACTGTAATTATAACACATCAGACAAAGTAAAAGGTCTTGGTAAAAAGGGTATAAGATATTTACCCAAATAAAGTGGTATCAGAGTGGTCTTTTTGTTGATGTGAACTGGAAGCGTGAACCATTGAATGTGCGGCAATGGAGGATGTCAAAGACATGTACGAGACCATGCTCAGGGTGTCCGAGAAAGTGAACATGTTGTATGAAGCTTATGAGAAATAAGCAACGGATAAATTTGATTTGAAAATGCTTCTACAAGAGGAGAAGGAGGACAAACATCGATTGCAGCTTCAACTGCAAGCCACAACAGAGGCATTGGAAGAATTGAAGTGCAACGACAGAAGTCTTCAAATATATCATGATGCATTAAAGACACTGCTACGAGAAGAGAATGAGGAGAAGAAGTGATTACAACTTCAATTGCAAGCCACGATAGATGCATTGGAATAATTGAAGTGCAACGATCAAAGTCTTTAGATAGATAATTATGCATTAAAGACACTTCTATTAGAAGAGGAGGAGGAGAAGCAGCGATTACAGCTTCAACTACAAGCCACAACAGAGGCTTTGGAGGAAGTGAAGCACAAGGAAGGCTCAAAGAAGCCCTCATCATATGCTTCCAAATCGATATCAGAGGTAAACAGTTGTGATAATTCTTGAGTATCATCTTCACATGCTATTATTTTTGTTGGAAGTGTGGATATCCCCATTACAGGAACTAGCATGAGACTCCTTACTAATATGGGTTACAAAGGAGGAAGACTTGGCATTAATTTTCAAGGAAGGAATTTGCCATTGGAGGTTACACAAACACCTCGATACGCATGTTTGGGATACACTAAAGGAGAATTCTCAAAGGTGTCAGAAGCCTCCACGACATTATGGAAACTGTCGAGGAGAGAGAATTATGGGAACACTTCCCCATCATCTTATGACAACACATATTGCAGAGAGAAATTTGAGGAAAGCTCTCATTGTCATAATGAAATTAGAGGCAAACATACATTATTGAACTCTTCTAGAGAAAAGAATGATGGGAACACTTCACCATCATCCCATGGCAGTGCATGGAAGAGTTGAGACAGGATTTCATGACCATGATGGCACCAAAGACCACTAGGGAAGGTATAACAAGTCTCGATATTCGTAAGTTCATTTTGATTATAAGAATGTTTCTAATCATGAAAAAAAATCATGGCATAAGAAAATTTCGTTTTTGTGGTTTACATAACCATGTCATTGCTGATTGTTGGAAAAGAATGACAACACAAAGGAGGATGGGGCATGAAAATCCTTTTCCATAGTAGGGAAAGAAATTGGTTAAGTAGGTCTGGAGGAAGAATACTTTTTTCACCCATTGCAACCAACATGGTCATCAAAGAGCCAAGTGTTTAAGGCTCCATCCAGAGCAGCACCTTAAGGACAAATATTTGGTGCATGAACTAGTTGAAACGATTGTTCGACAAGCAAGTGTGCTACACAGATATGACCCATTCACTTTGATAAGTGAGAGATGGTTCTTCTAGATGTGATAGTGTGTCATGGTTTTTTTTAAAATCATATGTTGCATTTTTAACTCTAAAAGTGATGATTTGTTTTCCATCGCTTGTTAAGCAACAATGATATTTTGGCCTTGTTTTGCAAATCATGTGGTGCATTTCTTTCATGTAAAAGTGATTTTGTGTTTTTCATCTCTTCGATATGCGATAATGATTTTTTTGGCCTTGTGTCGATAGCTAGGGTATTATTGATCCCATTTTGATGTAAGATTGATCACCAAGTACGTATTATGAACTCGTGGCAAGTATGGAAATGTTTTGGTCATAGGTGGTCACATTTGATCATGTAATTTGCAAGATATTGTACTACAGGTTTGCAGGGGATAGAGGTGTTGGTTCATCACTTATGGCTCCGAAGGAAAAAGGTGAAAGAGAAGCAAGGGTGACCTTTCTGGACACTTGTGATGTAGAAATAGTACACAATTGTTGCAGATTATTATTGATGCTTTTGGAGGACCAAAATCTCCTCGGTGGGTAGGAATGATCTAGGAGGCTCCAAAGACATACACAGGACAAAGTGGGCTCATGAAAGATTGAAAATCAAAGTTATCAGAATCCTTTCGAACCAGGACCAGAGCATAGATCTCATCGTCTTGATCGCAACATTTTTGGCCAAACTTTGAGGAAGTTCATTGGATACTTAATTTGTCTTCTTTTACCTTAGAACCAAATTTTATTTAAAGTGCCTATGGTTTTAAAAATATAAAAAAATGTTAAAACAAGGATAGATCCATGACCCCCGCCACCCTTGTAAGACCCTCCCCAAAACATGTTAAAAAATATATATATAATATATCATGGGTTAGTTGGCCATGCCCCCCGTCGAACCCCAAGGGCACTACCATAACGATATGGTAAACAAATGAGTGGGGGTGGGTTGTTGACCCCGCCACCCTAGCTAAGCCACCATCTATGTTAAGCCTAAACGGAAGCACAGTTGTGTCAGGCCATGTGGAGCGGACCCGCACACTGCCAACAGTCTTCTATATATATACCATATCACAGTGAAAAACAGGAGGGGTGGGATTTCACCCCCCCCGACCCCTCCTTCGCCAATTGAGGAATCCACCATTATGCCAGTAGAGGGCTTATGGAAAACTCCACCCAAAATAGTATATAAATACTCATTCGCACAATTTTCTGAGACACGTTGGAGTGTGCATGGAGTTCGAGGTTTATCAATATTTTATTTGCATGAAGGTGAAACCATGAGACAATGTTCAGGGGAAAGAAAAACCATGATTTGAGCTCAACCTTCAGAGGGACCAAATTTTCCCAGTGTCTAAATTGAACAAATGTTATATGTATTTTACACCTTGTTGAGTCCCGAATTTTCCTTTTTTCCATACACTTTTCCATATCTTTTTCACTCACCTAAACCTCCAAAATTGTCAATATCATGTGCAAATGGGTATCTAACATGGTTTTTAATTATGTTTGTGTGTTTTCTATTTGATTTAGATTTTGTTCATACAGCTGCGGAAACTTGTCACTTTCCGCAGCTGCTGCAACTTTCCGCAGCTATTTTGTGGAAATCGATGTTGCAGGTGTCTACGAAGGAAACGAGCCACATGGGCAGGCTAGGAATGACAAGGACATGGTTCGTGTCCTATTGGTTCAAGTAAATTCGTCAAAGAAAGCCGTGGTCAAAGCCATCCACGTGGAAGTCAACTATGGAGTTCTATGTCGGCTGGACTCTGTTTCGTGGCATATAAACATCCATACGGCCGTTTCTAAGCTTGCGGAGGTTAATTGACATCTGTGCAAAGTTCTGGAGTTGAATTCAAGCGCCCACCTTCCATAGATCCGTTTTCCAACATGGCCATACTCCTATATCCATGGCCTTAGTGGTCTACGTGTTGGCTGCTATCATAAACTTCAGGAGACAGTTACAGTTTATTGCTTTATATAGAGCGTTTGCATACGCACGTAGAGTTAGTTGATAGTTGTTAGTTGATCATAGCTGTTGAGTTGATGTGCGTACTCTGTTATGTAGTGATTACGCTGCCTTGAGCCGTAATACTACCAGTCTGTAATGAACTGCTTTTTAATGTGAAAGACTCTGTTTTCAACTTAATTCGTGTTGAGGATCGTTACCAAAGCTGTGTAGAGGGCCCCTGCTCAGCCGAGGTTCTGTGTATTAATGTATATATATTTCATTTCATTTCTTTAAAAAGTCATTGTATCATAATCCATTACATGCTCATATTTCATAGTTGTTTCATTTCTGTTCATACATTTCTATAATTTCCATTGCATTCTTGTTTCTCATGTTTTTATGATTGTTAAATCACTGATCAGTTTTCTTGTGCAGGTTTTAGGTAGACAGCCCGGGGCATTTTCATAGTATTTTGGCTAATGATATGAAACTGACATTATTCTGCTGCTAGTTTCCTTTTCATAGCTTTTGTTTAATTTCAAACTTTGCTTTGTACATTTCCTGGTCTTTGTTTATTTGACTTAGTTAACTTAATATATTGAGCTTACCTAGTGTTCCCTGCTATCTAAAGCCATTGTACCGGACTGATGGTGAGGGGCTGCATGATGAAGTGTGTAGTTTAGTATTAGTTTCTTTTCCGCAAACTTAAATATATTGAATCATGTATGACATCTTCAATTGCCTCCGAAAGCCACAGCCGGACTGATGGCGAGGGATTGAATCATGTGTGTATGGTTTAGTATTAGTTTACTTTCTGCAAATTAAATATCAGTTACACAAGTTGTTTATGATTACTTCCACAAGTCATAGCTGGTCTAATGATGAAGGGTCAGAAAATGAATTGATGTAATCTGATTTAGATTTATTTCATTGCAATTTTGAATTTTCATAAGCGTAGTTTCTTTTGTGTTCAGTTGGCAGCAAGAATAGTTTAGTTTTCATGTTCACTAGTTTCTTGTTTTGATTCATTAGATTAGCAGCACTTTTCATTTCAGCAGTACACTTTTACTTTCTTTTAAAGTTTTGTCATTGTAATTTTAATTTGCTTTTAAAGTTTCGAGATTGGTAAATCATTATAGGGGATATCACTTCCTTGAAAAATTATAACCAAGCTTGTTTTTCACTTTAGAATTTCCATTTCACCTTAGAAAGACCATAAACGACAAAAAGTTAAGAAAGAGGTTATCTTGCACATATAGTGCGCCGCACTTCATCAGCTTACGATTCCCGGATTGACAATTAAATGCAGAAATTTAGGACACACTAAATTGACCAAACATTTTGGCGTCGTTGCCGGGGAAGTGTAACTAGGTAGCCAATTTCTTAAAAAAAAAAACATAAAATCATAAAAGAAGGGAAAACTTGATAACTTCTTGAAGTATGCTCTCTTCTTGCACCTAGTGTGATCTGGAGGATCAGAAAAGAGAGTTATTGGTTTAGTAATTTCTTAAGTATGCTCTCTTCTTGCACCTAGCGTGATCTGGAAGATCAGAAAGAGAATTATTAGCCCAACTTTTTAAAATAAAAATAAAAAATGACATGCATAGAGCAAGAGATTCTAGGGGAAGGTTTATAGCTAAAGCCAAGAGTTCGATTTTTACAACTCCATCTTCTTCAAGACATAGACCAGATTCACCACCATCTACCCCTAGCCTTAAGATTTTTGGAAGTCAAAGAACAGCTGAATTAGAGGATTCTCCTATACCACCTACTAAAACCCACTTAGAAAACAAAGAAACTTTCTCTCATCCTTCCTTGGTAGAAGAACTAGAGGACTATAAGGACTCTAAAGAAATTATCATGGCAGAGGAAGTAATAAATAGAGGTGGAGGTAGAGGAGGAGGAGATAATGAAGATAACAATGGTGAAGGAAATAACGGTAGAAATAGGGACAATTTTCTTGGATTCCCTATAGTTGATGAGGAAACTCATGCAACAATGAAAAATATTTCACCATCTGTTCTTCCTAACTTTTATGGATTACGAAGTGAGGATCCTGAAACATTTCTGTTTGAGTTTGAAGTAGTGTGCCGAACTTATGACTATATGGAAGATTCTCAAAAACTCAAACTGTTTCCTTCAACATTGAAGGGATCTGCTTTGAAATGGTTCATGGGATTAGCCACTCAATCTATTAGGACTTGGAATGATATGAAACAAACATTTTTGGACAGATACTTGGATTATTGTATGCCCACCAATCACAAGGATGAGGTATTCAAAATGATGCAAAAAGAAGATGAAAATTTGGAAGACTTAATTGAAATATTTCAATACAACTTGAAAAGAGAAAAGATGAGCAACTTAGATAATGAAACCTTGAAAGCCCTCCTATTAAAAGCCATTATAGATGAATGGATAGACATTTTAAACATGATGGGGAAAGGAGACATTTCTCAACTCCCATTTCATGATATAACAGAACTATGTATCCAATTCTCAAGGGGAAGATCTAAAACTGGAAAAGGGCCTAGGGATTCTTCTCTTATTAGGGCTAACAAATCTGCAACTGGATCAGTAAGTAGGGCAGAGATTGGTAATATGCTCGATGAGTTTAAAACTGATATCTTAGGGGGTCTTAGTGAACAACTAGACACCCTTAAAATCCAAAACAAGCAGAAAGCAGAAACAGATGCTTTAGCCATCTTTTGTCCGAAATGTAGAAAGAAACATGCTTTAAGGGAATGTCCCTTGGATGCAAAAGTTGTAGAAACATGTACGATTTGCTCAGAAAATCATGAAATCAAGGATTGTCCTTCAATCCCTGGACTCAAAGCTGTTTTTCAAGAAGATCCAAATTCAATAGAATCTCTCTGTTTTGTCGCAAGGAGACCTTGGTAGGGACAACAATCTCAAGGGTTTAATAACCCTATGAATCTTCAAACCCCACCAAATTGGACTCCTTGGCAACAATCTTGGCCCCAACATCAAAATTCATATCACCCATGGGTACAAGGGATGCAAAATCCTTATGGGAGATTTGCTCAATTTTATCAATATCCTCCATCTTTTCAAAATCAACAAGCTCTACAATTTCCAAGCCAAAATCCACAACAACTTTCATTACCATTTCCACAACAACAACCTTCTCAACAAAATACAAATTCTCAACTCATGCTTCCATACCAACAGAAGACAAATCAACTTCCAGCTCAGCCATTGCCAAATCCTAACAATAAGAATCCTCAAACTACTTATATGGTAGAAGGACAACAATTTTCTACCTATATGATTGTTCCTCTCAACGATGTACAACTCAGATCTGGTAGAGTTTTAGAAAAACCTTCTATAGACATTCAAGAGCAAGATACCTCTGAAGAGGACTCTCTTCAAGTCAATAAGGGTTCTGAGGAAGAATCTCTTCAAAATTCAAAAATTCAAAAAGAAAGAGAAAAGCTAACATCCACAACTCCTATAGTTGAGCAACCTATATCTTCATCTACACCTCCTTTTCCGGAAAGACTACAAATTGATAAGGGGGTGGAAAAACAAATCTTGTTTCCTAACTATGACTTTCTAGATGAATTGAAGAATGTTTGTATCAAGATTCCCTTGCTACAAGCCATTCGAGAGATTCCTATTCTAGCAAAAACCATAAAGGAGTTGAGTTTCAAAAGACCAGGAAGGAAACTAAAAGACACAAGAAGAATCCACCTGGTAGGAAAGATTGCATATATTATGATGGGAAAAATTACCATGCAGAAGTATGTAGATCTAGGAAGTCCAATTGTCAAGACACATATAAATGGGATAGAAATTCCAAACACATTGATTGACTTAGGGGCTGCTATCAACATTATGAGTAGACAGACTATGGAACAGTTAAAACTTCCTAACCTTCTTTTACACCTACTTTATTGCAACTTGCAGATCGATCGGTTATTAAACCAGATGGTGTATTAGAAGATATTTCAGTCTCCTTAGATTCTTGGGAATATCCAGTAGACTTTATGATTTTGACTCCCAAAAGTAATCTAGGAGGACATCCAATTATCTTAGGAAGACCTTGGCTGGCCACAGCTGATGCTTTTATTAGTTGTAGATCTCGAGACATGTACATTTCAAATGGTAATTCGACAAAGAAATTCAATTTGTATCCTCCCGCAAGAGCAATTACAGAAATAGGAGATAATGAATGGGTCGATGATGAGAACACTATACAACCTATCTTTACCATTTCTGAAATTAGTGAGGATAGTCAAATTCTGAACACATTAGAAAATTTTGAGGTAACTTCAGAATATGACCCCACACAATTTCAGTTGGAATCTGACATAGAATATTTATCATCAAGACAAATGTCTCTCTACTCTATGGAAGAGTTTGGTAATTTTTCTTTTGAGATTTTTCCAGAAAAGACATTGAATATCAACAAACATCTGGAGAAGTCACAACAAGAAGAACTAACCAGAATCTTGCAAAAACATTCTACTGCATTTGCATGGGAGTACACTGACATGAAGGGTATTGATCCTAAGACTTGCATCCATCATATCTATATTGAGGAAAACAGTAGACCAATCAGACAACCTCAAAGAAGGATGAATCCAAATCTTAGGAAGATAGTGAAAGAAGAGCTCCAAAAACTTCTCAATGTAAACTTCATTTATCCAATTTCAGATAGCCGATGGGTTTCTCCTTTGGTTATAGTACCTAAAAAGAATGGTAAATGGAGAGTATGCATTGATTACAGGGAGTTGAACACAGCAACTTTGAAGGATCACTTTCCTTTGCCTTTTATTGATCAGGTATTAGATACATTAGCAGGTAAAAAGTACTTTTCATTTTTGGATGGTTTTAGTGGCTATAATCAAATTCAGGTAGCACCTGAAGATCAAGATAAGACCACATTCACCTGTCCATGGGGAACTTTTGCCTATCGAGTACTTCCTTTTGGGTTATGTAATGCACCCGCAACATTCCAAAGAGCAGTACTAGGAATTTTTTCTGATCTAATCCATGATTGTGTAGAGGTTTATATGGATGATTTTACAGTTTATGGTAATTCATTTGAAGAGGCATTAGAAATTTGGAAAAATTTCTTATAAGATGTAAAGAAACAAACCTTTCATTAAGCCATGAAAAATTCTTTATGATGTTTACTGAAGGGATTGTTTTAGGACATCATATTTTAGGAGATGGAATTAAGGTTGATAGATCAAAAGTTGAAGTCATCTCCAAGTTGCCTATTCCAAATTGTCAAAGAGATGTTAGAATTTTTCTAGGATTTACTGGTTATTATAGAATATTTATAGAAAAATTCACTAAAATAGCATCTCCACTCTTCAAGTTGCTTACAAAAGACTGTGAATTTAAATGGGATCCTGATTGTCAATCAGCTTTTGAAACTTTGAAAACAAGAATATCTGAAGCACCTATCTTGAGAGGACCAAATTGGAAACTTCCTTTCCATATTTTTACAGATGCTTCAGATACAGCTCTTGGAGCTGTGTTGGGTCAAAAAGATTTAATTCCTTATGCCATTTATTACACCAGTAAAAATTTGACTCCCACAAAGTTGAATTATACTGTGACTGAAAAAGAGTTCTTAGCTGTTGTTCATGCAATTAATAAGTTTAGACATTACATAACAGGCTATGAAACTTTTATTCATACTGACCATTCTGCAATTAGATATTTAATGAACAAACCTGTTACTAATGGCAGAGTGACAAGATGGCTTTTACTTTTGCAAGAATTCAATGTTACTGTGTTGGATAGACCAGGAAAACAGAATACAGTAGCTGATTTCTTGTCTAGGATTCAGAATACTAAAGAAGATTCTCCTGAAGAAGATAAGTTTTCTGATGAATATTTGTTTGCAGTAACTATTAAGACCCCTTGGTATGCAGATATTGCTAACTATTTGGTTACAGGGAAACTACCTTCACATTTATTTCCAAGAGAAAACGAAAAATTATTCAGGAGAGTTCAAGATATTCATGGATTTCTAACGAATTGTTTAAAACAGGGCCAGATCTTGTGATCAGAAGATGTGTCAGGGAAGATGAAATGCCTGATATTCTTAAGGCATGTCATGATGAACCATGCGGCGGACACTTTGCAGACAAAAGGACGGCTTATAAAATCCTTTCTTTAGGATATTATTGGCCTTCCCTCTTCAAAGATGCAAAACAATATGTCAAAAGGTGTGACAGCTGCCAAAGAGTAGGGAAACCTACCCTTTCAAATGAAATGCCATTGCAAACACAGGTACTCATTGAACCCTTTGAAAAATGGGTTTTAGATTTCATTGGACCTATTAATCCACCATCTAAGCAAAAGAAGTATATATTGGTTTGTACTGATTATGTTACTAAATGGGTAGAAGCCAAAGCATTAGTATCTGGTACTGAAAATTCAGTTGTTCATTTTCTTTATGAGGATATTTTTACTTGCTTTGGTGTTCCAAGAGAAATTGTGACAGATCAGGGGAGCCAATTCACATCCAATTTGGTGGAAAAGTTGATGGAAGAATACAAAATCAAGCACAGAAGATCTACTCCTTACCATTCACAAGCAAATGGTCAAGTGGAGTCCACAAACAAAGTTCTTGAAAGTATCATCACCAAAACTGTTCATCTACATAGAGGAGATTGGGCAGAAAGGCTTTCAGAAGCCTTGTGGGCCTACAGAACTACATGGAGGAATACAACATGACATTCTCCCTATGAACTTGTTTATGGGAAAGAAGTCTTGTTCCCCATTGAGTTCCAAGTCAAGACCTTCAAGATAGCAGTTCAGTTGGGAATGGACTTATCAGAAGCCCAAAAGCATAGAATGGAGTAGTTGAATGAGCTAGATGAGATCAGACAAGAAGAAATTCTAAGAACTGATCTAGTTCAATATCAAAGAACTAAGTGGCATGACAAATATATCAAAGAGAAGAAGTTTCAAGAAGGAGATTGGGCATTGTTATTTGACTCCAAGTTTAAAGACTTTCAAGGGAAATTTCAGACTCATTGGCTTGGGACATATGAGATTGACAAGATCTTTAACAATGGAGCTGTAAGAATCAAGACCATTGATGAGTTTCAAACTCCTCTTTTAGTGAATGGCCATAGATTGAAAGTTTATCATAAGCCACTTTCTAAAGAGGATTTTGTCAAGTTGTTTCAAGAAAGTTCTGCAATCAGGCTGGTACAGAAGAATCCTTCTTCTCTACCAAGCTAGCTTTTGTTTTTCAAGTTTAAAAAAAAAAAAAAAAAGAAAAAAAAAAAAAAGAAAAGAAAAAAAATGGTATAAGCCTGAAAACCAATCATTGATTGGCAGTCTTATACAGAAAATATGGGGTGAAAATCAGGGACACCTGACACTCTATATTTTCCAAAAAAAAAAATCTGTTTTTCATTTCATTTCATCTCACCACCCACTCCATTTCATTTCACTTCATTTCATTTCATTTCACTTCATTACACTTCATTCCACTTCATTTCATCCATTCCATCAATAAAAATCTTTTTATGGCCATTTCCACCTGGTCATTTGTCATTTGTTCATTTCTATTTCAGCCAAGTAATAGCTGAGTCAGTTTCCGCAGCTGACATCTGTTTCCGCAGCTGACTCCAGTTTCCGCAGCCAGAAGCAGATTCCGCAGCTGCTACTACTCTGTTTTCAAAAAGAATGTACAGTTAGTTGTTGTTTTCATAAAATCATGAAATAAAATGCAGGAGAGGATCAATGGAATATTCAAGACACTAATGAAGATCAATCAATTGAAGACCAAGGGCAAAAGCAAGGATTCCAAAGGTATGAATAAAGTTTATTTCAAATAGTATAAAAAAAAACACATTTTTATGTAATTTTAAACTATGAGCTCTACCCATAATGCGCAATGATTATATTGATAGTCCGTAACCTTCCACGATCTCTATGTTATCCTCTTGCATTTATTCACAAACGGTTTCATTATTGAAATTCCGACTCTTACTCATGTTCAAATAGCCCACCGTAGATAATGATACGTATTTGAGTTGACAAAAGACTCTTACAAGCCGCATAACTTCATAATCATTGATTGAAACGTGTTCATATTTATGACACAGCCACCAAAAATTCAAAATGCGGCCGAATGCATTATACTTTGTTAACCTCTTTGTCGTTTCTCTGTCGTGTTTACAAAACCCCACTCTATTCATTCTCACTCTCTGTTTCATTCCATTCCGTTCCTTTTGCTCACTCTCATTCCCGTATATCCACCCACAGTCTTATTCCATTCTGTTTATGGTGCTCATTTCCGTTTTGTGATAACATCCCCACAGTATTGTGCTAGACTCTGTGTATTCCATCGTTCCATTTCCGCTTAAACCCTCACAGAGGCAAGCCTGTGAAGCACAGAGAAGTAAAATGGGAAAATTATTAAGGGCAGAGCCGGAAGGACCGAAGTTTATAGAGGGATTTCCACAAGCAAAAGAGATGTTGAGGAAAGCTAAATGGCTGCGTTTTATTCAGAAATTCAGGGGTTACCACAGAGAAGTTACAAAAGCGTTTGCAAGATCATTTGATGGCTCGGAAGTAGAAGTGGGAGACCTCAAGTTTTTGGTCAATGAAGCATCAATAGCAACAGCCACAGAGCTTCTTCAGGAAGGAGAACGTTGGTTCAAAAATAAAAGTATCAGTGATGAGGCATGGAGAACAATCCTCCGAAATCAAGGTATGGATATCACTGCTTTCAAAAGAGGAATCCCTGTGCATGCAATAAAAGATGAATGGGCCACTTTATTACTCATTGTTCAGAAATTTATTACATGTGAAGGCCGTTTTGGCTCTATGTACATGTATCATACTAGGATATTGATGAATTTTCTTGAAAACCAAACTCTCAATCTTCCTTATTTCCTATTCAATAGCTTGAAGAAAATGGCTGTGACTGTGCAAAAACACTTAGGAGATGTAGAGCCTCATTTATATCATCATGGGCTTATAAAAATTCTGATTGAAAAGGAGCTAAAAGAATGAAAAGATACATGGGAACAATTCCTAGTTAGAAACTTCTTTGAAGAACCTCAGGAAATTCCTGAAGGTAATCCAATTAGAAGGAGTAGAAGAAAGAAAATGGATGTTGAAACCCAAGTTGCTCCTACACAGGAAGTTCCCACAGCTAGCACAACAAAAAGAAGTAGAAGGAAAAGAACAGTAGATGAAATCCAAGATACTTCTACTATTACTATGAAGAAAAATGATAGGGAAGAGAGATTGGTAAAAAGAAAGAAGAAGGAAATCAAAACTAAGAAGCCAATAATATCAAAAGGGAAAGAAATTATTGAGGCTGTCCATAAAACTTCTTCTTCTGAAGAAGAAGATCACCAAATTCTGTCTAAAAGATTAATTTTTCTTCAAAAACAGTCATCTCTATCCAAGAAGGCAAACACAGGAAAACAAGAACAAAAGGGTAGTGTACCACAGCATGTGAGGAGAAGCAGCAGGCTTAAGGGAAAACTGAGAAAAACACAAATTAAAGGTCCTCATTTCATTGATTTGGGTGAGGAGACATCTGAACAGTCTCCCACTGACCATAGTCCATTTCATTCAGTTAGTGAACCTGACTCCTTTCACTCCCAATCAGACAATGAGCGTACTCCATCTTGTTCTCAGCAAAATATTGATGAAAGTTTTCCTCAGCCAAATTTTGAACATAATTCTCCCTTGCAGCATTTTGAGGACAGTCCAATGAAAAAGACACCGGAAGTAGACCCCAAAAAGCAGGAGGTCTATGACTATATAGAATCCCTGGAGAAGGCAGCCACAGGCCCAAGTACCTCTTCTACTGAGCCTCATACATTGCAGGATGACTTGGTTCAGTCATTAAAACAGGAGATTTTTGAGCTTGAGCTTTTGAACCGGCATATCAAAAATGAAAATGAAACACTCAAAGAGCAAGGCAAACTGGACAAGATTATCCATGACAATACTATGTTACATTTGGGTATTTGGCAAAAGAAGAATAAGAAGCTAAAAAGGAAATGCCAAAAATTGAGCAGAGGACTTGTGAATATCAAATTCAGGTGCCTCATGAAGAAACCCAGAATGATGGCAGTACCAAAGAAGAAGAGAAGGGGGTTAGATGTGCTGGCTGAAGTTTCAAGGCACATGAATTGAACAAAGAGTATCAAATTTTTGGTTGCATGAGGACATGCAACACCTTCACAGTGGGGGTATGTTGAGTCCCGAATTTGCCTCTTGTCCATACACTTTTCCATATCTTTTTCACTCACCTAAACCTCCAAAATTGTCATTATCATGTGCAAAAGGGTATCTAACATGGTTTTTAATTATGTTTGTGTGTTTTCTATTTGATTTAGATTTTGTTCATACAGCTGCGGAAACTTGTCACTTTCTGCAGCCGCTGCAACTTTCCGCAGCTATTTTGTGGAAATCAATGTTACAGGTGTCAACGAAGGAAACGAGCCACATGGGCAGGCTAGGAATGACAAGGACATGGTTCGTGTCCTATTGGTTCAAGTAAATTCGTCAAGGAAAGCCGCGGTCAAAGCCATCCTCGTGGAAGTCAACTGTGGAGTTCTATGTCGGCTGGACTCTGTTTCGTGGCATAGAAACATCCATACGGCCGTTTCCAAGCTTGCGGAGGTTAATTGACATCTGTGCAAAGTTCTGGAGTTGAATTTAAGCGCCCACCTTCCAAATATCCGTTTTCCAACATGGCCATACTCCTATATCCGTGGCCTTAGTGGTCTACTTGCTGGCTGCTATCATAAACTTCAGGAGACAGTTACAGTTTATTGCTTTATATAGAGCGTTTGCATACGCACGTAGAGTTAGTTGATAGTTGCTGAGTTGATAGCTGTTGAATTGTTAATTGATAGTTGATGTGTGTACTCCGTTATGTAGTGATTACGCTGCCTTGAGCCGTAATACTACCAGTCTGTAATGAACTGCCTTTTAATGTGAAAAACTCTGTTTTCAACTTAATTTGTGTTGAGGATCGTTACCAAAGCTGCGTAGAGGGCCCCTGCTCAGCCGAGGTTCTGTGTATTAATGTATATATTTTTCATTTCATTTTTTTAAACAGTCATTGTATCATAACCCATTACATGTTCATATTTCATAGTTGCTTCATTTCTGTTCATTAATTTCCATTGCATTCTTGTCTTTCATGTTTTTATGATTATTAAATCACTGATCAGCTTTCTTGTGCAGGTTTTAGGTAGACAGCCCGGGGCATTTTCATAGTATTTTAGCTAATGATATGAGACTGACATTATTCTGCTGCTAGTTTCCTTTTCATAGCATTTGTTTAACTTCAGTCTTGCTTTGTACATTTCAGTTTTGTTTATTTGATTCAGTAGTTAAATTTAAATATATTAAGCTACTCATAGTGTCTTCAGTTACCTCCGAAAGCCACAGCTGGACTGATGGTGAGGGGCTGCATGATGAAATGTGTAGTTTAGTATTAGTTCCTTTTCTGCAAATTTAGATATATTAAATCATGTATGACATCTTAAGTTGCCTCCGAAAGCCACAGCTGGACTGATGGCGAGGGATTGAATTATGTGTGTATGGTTTAGTATTAGTTTACTTTCTGCAAATTAAATAATCAGTTACACGAGTTGTTTATGATTACTTCCGCAAGTCATAGCTGGTCTAATGATGAAGGGTCAGAAAATGAATTGATGTAATCTGATTTAGATTTATTTCATTGCAATTTTGAATTTCCATAAGCGTAGTTTCTTTTGTGTTCGGTTGGCAGCAAGAATAGTTTAGTTTTCATGTTCACTAGTTTCTTGTTTTGATTCATTAGATTAGCAGCACTTTTCATTTCAGCAGTACACTTTTACTTTCTTTTAAAGTTTTGTCATTGTAATTTCAATTTGCTTTTAAAGTTTCGAGATTGGTAAATCATTATAGGGGATATCACTTCCTTGAACAATTATAACCAAGCTTGTTTTTCACTTTAGAATTTCCATTTCACCTTAGAAAGACCATAAATGACAAAAAGTTAAGAAAGAGGTTATCTTGCACATATAGTGCGCCGCACTTCATTAGCTTACGATTCCCGGATTGACAATTAAATGCAGCAATTTAGGACACACTAAATTGACCAAACACCTTTCGAGTTGATGAATGCCCCCGCAACCTTTATGAGGCTAATGGGCGGCATCTTGCGACCCTTCACCAAATTTTTCATGGTGATATATTTATATGACTTCGCGATCTTCATCCAAAGTTGGGAAGAGAACCTCCACCACATTCGATATGTCCTCCAAACACTATGACAACACAAGTTGTGTGCCAATTTGGAAAAATTCACTTTTGGCATGACCCAAGTTCAATATCTGGGGTATATCATTGATGAGCGGGGTGTGCATGTGGACCCAGCCAAGATACAGGTCATTTAGGATTGGCCAACCCCAACCACTCTAACATAGCTCCGCAACTTTCTAAGTCTTGCCAACGTCTACCGCAGGATTGTGTTGGGGTTCTCTCATATCACTTGGCCTTTGATTCAAGTCACCAAGGGAGGAGTGAAAGAAAGAATATTTTGGTCTGAATCCCAACAGAAGGTGTTCTCTGAGTTGAAGCATCACCTATGCTCTACATTAATTCTCACATTACTAGACTTACAACAATAATTTGAGATTGAGACAGATGCCTTCGATTATGCTATTGGTGCAGTTCCTACTTAATAGAGGCATCCAATGGCATATCACAGTGAGACACTTTTAGACACAGTCTGAAAGTATCCCACCTATGAAAAAGATATGCATTCCATTATGTAGGCCTACCAATAATGGAAGCATTACATTATGGAGAAGGAAATAATCATCCACACAGACCACTGACCCCTGCAGTTCATACAGATACAAGGTAATTTGCAGAATGATCGCGACTATAAATGGTCCACATACCTACACAAGCTCCATTTGAAAATTAAGTACAAGAAGGGAAACACCAATAATGTTGTAGATTTCCTCAACCTACCATCGATCATTGTGCTAACCACTATGCTCGACTCTTGTGGGAAGGAGACTTCGGGGTGACCACATCTTTACAAGAGCGATCTAGAATTCAGTAACACATACCAGACGCTCCTGGAAGGTAAGAAAGTTCCAAATTTTCACCTTTAGGATGCATTGTATGTCACCTGGGACACCTATGTGTTCCTTCAAGCTTGCGTGTGAATATTATTTGGGAAGTGCACTACAATCGGGTTGTCGGGAATTTTGGGGTAGAGAAAACAGTGGTAGTACTACAGAAGTATTTTTATTGGCTGAACCTTTGACCAAATGTTGGGAAGTACATCAGTACTTTCACTATCTGCGCCATTTCCAAACCTACCATCAAGAATCAAGGCCTATATACTTTGTTGTCTACCCCTAGTCGACCTTGGAAATCCATCTCCATAGATTACATGTCAGGCCTTCCTTCTACCAAGCATGGCAACGACTGCGCTTTTGTGATTGTCGTCACTGATTCTCTAAGATGGCCATTCTGGAGGCCTGCAAGAAAAGCATCACAACATAAGCTGCTGCTAAGCTCTTCTTTGAATGAGTGTGGTTACACTTTTGATTCCACAATCCATTATATCATATCATGACAATAGGTTCCTTAGTACATTTTTTCCAAGTCTTTAGTCAATGTTGGATACCAAGCTCACTAAGTCCACAACTTTCCACCCCCAAACTGATGGCCAAACAGAGGTCATTAATAGGATTATCGTACACATTCTTCGCATATAAAACTCAAAGCATCCATGTACATGGGATGAAAACCTCCCCTATGTTCAGCACAACTACAATCGAGCTATCCATAGCTCAACTAACCACAACCCCTTTTAGGTGGGTTAGGGATTCCAACCACTATGTGCCATTGATGTGGCCATAGCATTTACAGCTACTCCTAAAGATTCGGCTCATGTCCAAATCTGAAGCTGACAAGGTGAACAAATTCATTGAGCACATTCAACACGTCCGCCAACAGGTCCACGAAATATTGGAAAAATCCAATGCTAAGAACAAAAAACGACATGATCAACATCGAGTGCCACACAAGTTCCAGGTGGGCGAAAAATTTTGGCTACATTTGCAAAAGTAGTGCCTTGCTAGACCCCACCGCAAGATTCACCCACTATGATATGGTCCATACACCATCACCAAGGATGTAGGGAAAAATGCCTTTGTGCTCAACATTTCACCATTCCTTGGTCTGCACCCAGTGTTCAATGTGAACCACTTTCGACCATACTTTTGACCATTATTGGGCACATATGACATTACAGAATAACTTACACCAACAGAGTTAAAACCAGACTACATGGAACAGGTCACAACTGATCGGATCATGGACACACATATCAATAAAACCCGCCAATAGAGGATCCATCTATATCAATTTTTCAAAGCATGCCAACTCCTTCACTAGGGCAAGTGGTTCACCAGGGACCAGGTTCAACAAAAATTTCCTCACCTCATGGAGGCTCTACATGCAATGGGGACCATTACTTCCTAAGGAGGGAGGACTGATCCAGGTGGATATTTTGTGGCCACCCACCTATTCCACTTATACATCCAATCGGTTTCATCTATTTCCTTGTTTATAGCAGCATTTACTATTTTTATCATTTTTCAGATCCTGAACTTTCAGAGCAGTTTTGACCCCCTAAACAACATTTTTTTGAGGTTCGCAATAAGCGCATAGCCATAGGCATGGGCCTATGGAAAATTTTGTAGTGATCGAAGAGATATTTCCAATGAGGTATCATACACTCCAAAAAAGATAATTTGACCAAGTTACAACCTCGGGAAGTATTTGGCTGCCCAAATAACCCCAACGAGGCCCACAAACTCTTGGTGTTTTGTCTCCTGGGGTTAGGGATTTGGTTGTTTAGGATTTTTCCTTGTTTTTCAATAATAAAAAGGCCCTTGAGCCTCATTGTAACACATTTCAGGGGCATGTAGTTGCTACATCTCTTCTCAGAGATAAGCTACCATCACCTGAGCTAGTTTATTTTCCATTATGTCTATAAGAATATTTCAGATCTTTGATATTAATGAAATGAAATTTTATTTTTGTTGCATCTCTATATTTATGGTTATATATATATATATATATATATATATATATATATATTTGTTCATGTTTAAGTTCAGATAAAAAACTTCCTTAGAGTTAGGATCAAGGAGATGATAAGCTTTTATGTCCTCACATTAACCAACAAATATAAATTGCTGACTTTTATGTTCCATGGCTTTGCATTTTTCATATAGAACTAATGCCCAAGCATGACTACCAAGTACCCTAAAAGAAGATACATCAGGCTTTTCATGTGTCCAAGATTCCATTGGGGTCATATTTTGAACTGCCTTATGAGGCATCATGTTTTGAATCTAATTAGTGAAATTAAATGCTTTAGCCGAAAACGTAGGTGCCAAGTTCTTGGAATGAATCATGTAATTAACCGTCCCCTTAAGTGTTATATTCTTTCGTTCATCTACACCATTTCGTTGAGGGGTGTAGGGAACAAAATTTTGTTGAAGAATTCCATTTTATTTGTAGATTTTTTAAAATGCCTTGCTAACATATTCCCCCCCATTATTTGTGTGTACCTTTTTAATAGAGCATGATGATTGTTTCTTAATAAGAGCTTTAAATTTCTTGAAGGTTGCAAAGGCTTCACTATTGTACTTTTGAAAATACACCCAAGAGTACCATGAAAAATCATCAATAAAAATTAATACATATTTGGCCTCGAAAAAGGAGTTGAAAATGTCATTGGATCACTATGCACCAACACAAGAGGTGATTTTTCCCTTAAGGTTTTCCCTTTAGGAAAGTGATCTTGGTGTTGTTTTCCAAGGGTACAACTTGCACATACTCCATCAATACATGAAACCTTAGGAAGACATGAAACCAAATTTTGAGTGTACATCTACTGCAAATATCTAAATTGATATGACCAAATATTTCATGCCAAATCTTACTCAATGAATCAACATGAGCTATAAAAGAAGAAGCAAAGGAAGGCTCGAAGTAGACAAACTTATATAATCTAGAGGCATGATCATCTTGTCCAATAGAAACAACAACTGCAAGATCATGTAGTTCTCTAATGACTACTTCATTTCAAGAAAACTCTACAATTTTCCCATTACTAGAATGACAGATCTGATAAATGGACAATAATTTTATAGAAATTTCAAGGAACAGGAGCACATTGTTAATGCATCCATGTGTCATTTGTACAATTCCTGATCTGAAGACTTCAAGTTGTGTAGAGTCACCAACTACAATTTGTGAGATGTTGTTACATGATGTAGAAGGAAGTAGGTCTTGACAAGGATTGATATGATGTGAAGCTCATGAATCAAGTATCCAATTATTTGTACACTTATGTATGGCTTGGGATGATAGAGCATGTCCCTTTCCTATTGAAATATTGTGCTTCTTCGTGGCCTCTTCTAAGGCATTCAACTTTATCCAACATATTTCTTCAATATGTCCCTGTTTGCCACAAAAAAGTACAAATTTCATATCTTTTGGTCTTCTTACTTTTTATGTTTTTTGTTTTTCTTTGAGTAGGATTCTTCATTATTAGAAACTGGAGGAGGAGACTTAGTATTATGCTTAGGCTTGGAGGGAGTCTCATGGGCTTGTGTAGATTTGTTTCATTGGTTGAAACTGAGCTTTGTGCTTATCTTTGGAGTTATGAGCCACCAAAGCTTGATTTGAAGACCCAAAGAGAAAATATAGTTGATTAAGCTTAGTTTGTTCTCGTATGAGACGATCAAAAAATATCTCACAATTGGGAATTTGAAATTTTTCGTCAAGGGCATCCCTTGATGCATAGAAGGTAAATGCAAAAATTTGAAAATGACCCTTTAGTTTTGACAAAATCAAGAAAATACATTCAACATTTTCTTTTCCCTTGCCACATGCTTTTAATTGAGACAAAAAAGACCTAAATTGAGCAAGATACTCCTCAATAGAGGCATGCTCATTAGGTACTAGGGGTGATAATTTAGTTTCCAATTCTAATGCATGGAACTCATTGATACCTCTAAATAATGAAGCTATATTTGCCCAACTTTATTTGGAAGTTGAACATTCTTCAAGATGAAATAATAGGTTGTATGAAACATGCAACCCAATCAACCTCATTACTTCATCTAGTTTATTCTTGTAGGAAAATATTTCAACTTCTTTTGTAAAATTAGGTTGGTTTTTAGTTAATGTTTTCCACAAGCCCTTAGATTGCAACAATTGTTGCTTTTTTATTTTCCAGGTATGATAATTGTAGGAAGTAAGTAACTCTATTATCCTTAACTCCGCCATAATATCAAAAACCAAATTTTACAACTACTGCAGAATGCCAAAGAAAATTGCCCAAACTTCTTTTTACACTAGTAAAAAAAATGCTGAGAATTTATGCAAGAAAATGCCAATAATATTGGCTCATATTATCCTTTTTTACCTCAATCAATATTTTTTTCCCAATTTTCCTTTTGTCCCAAAAAAGAAAAGAAAAAAAGTACTCGTTACTTCTTTCAACCTAGGAAAACAAAATTTAGCCATAAATAAATTTTAACTATAATTTTTCTTCCTTAAAGAAAGAAAATTAAAATGAGAAACAAAGGGAAAGCCTATCAATTTCACTTTTTATTCAAGGTGCTTTTATCCATTTTTTAAAAATACACCTTCTTATTTTTATTACGCCTTCTCATTTTTTATGTGGATGAGAAAATGCCTTTCTCCTTTCTTTTTTTTTACTAAAAATGTGGGAAAATTACAAACATCTTTCTCCTTTTTTAACGTGGGAAAATTATAAACAACCTTTCTCCATTTTTTTTTTAAACATTATGTTGGAAAACTTAAGAAAAAGGAAAATAACTTACAACTTACTATTGAATGAATTTGAATGCATTGCAAATGTGCGGCTCCAATCTCTAATATAACTCTATTGTTTCAACTCTGAATAATTACAACACTTCCACCCCACACTCGAAACATCACGATTACGAACACTTGACAAAATATGGAATTTCACGATGTGACAGCTACATTTAATGATAACGAGTTGTTAACTAGTTAAAAGAGCATTTTTAATTATTTGTTCTAAGAAAACACTGGAACTATTAATGTTTTGCTGAAAAGTTATTTTCATTAGTGATTAATTATGAATAATAAATCAGTTATGGAAAGTGAATCCATAAAGAGTAAAAGTTGATGGTAAAATTTTTTCCCAAGAACTGGAAGGTGGTTGGGGACAGTTGGAAACAATTACCTGCTCCTCTAGGGATAAGAGACTAATCCCAATGAGGAGTAGGGGTTCTGTTCACAGAGGAAGGGAGAGTGTTGATTTTCCAGAGCTGGTAGTGACCAGTGGAAAACACTCAGCAATCTCGAATTATTTTTGGTACTGACTGTACTAGGTGTCCTGAGGTCACAACAAAAATATCTACTGTCAACCCGTACCTTTCAGGAAAGGAGCAAGGGGGAAAGAGGAGGACGTAATCGCCTCTCTTGATGGTTGGGAGGACCACAGCGATAAACTGCATAATCAGATAAGTAATCTGTGTTACTTTCTGTGATTAAGTACTGCAATACTTTCATTCTCTATGTGCACAGGTATTTTTATTCTAGTGACAGAGACAGTAAATATTCTATAGACAGGTGTTGGGAAAGAATGGAGTAAACTGTCTGCTTTATTTTAACTCTTTATGAATTTTACTAGAATTTGAATGGGTACTATGAAAATAGAAGTATGCTGAGAAACAGACGCAAAAAAAAATTTGTATTATAGCTCAAGTTTCTTCAAATATATCAGATAAGATTATATATATTTTACAATGATTCTCTTATACCGAAAATAGCTATTTGCATGGACTATAATGTTGTGAAAAAGAAAGAAGATGCATTTACATAAACCAGTACATTGTATGTCTTTCTTTTATGTCCAAGGAAAAACAGAAAGGACTGTCGGTCGAGGGTACTGGGTGAAACCTGACCCAAGACACATCGTCCCTCAAATCATAACTATACAAGGACGATAGGAAAAGTGGTCCGGTCACCAAACAGAAATTATACGGTCATAAAATTAAGAATATGGATAAATATTATCAAGAAAACTGTAACTGTTATTTAAGTGCATATATCATTATTGAATAAATACACAAGAGTTTATAAAGTGAATAAGAGTAAACTTAGAACCAAGCATCACTGCATAGAACATTAGCATAATGAAAGGTAGAGGTTTGTCGAGAACTTCAACTGAAAACGAGAATCATACCATGAATATATATAACCTAGAAAGCCTGAAAGTACTTCTTATAAATACAACTGTTCATGCTATTGAAAGAGAAAATGCTCTATATCCTGAAATAGGGTAAGTCCAGTAATGATTCCTGAGATATAAAACTCGAGAGTCTCAACGCTTGATCTTAAAGCGAAAGTGTAAGAAGACAAATTAACTTATTATGTAGAGAAACGAAAAAATGAAGGGAAAACTATACTGTGTCAAATCCTGTCTTCCAAATCAAAACCCGAGAACCAAAAAGAAAAATGCATTAAGATTTGGTATCGAAAGTTCCTAAACATTACGCATGAAGTAAATTTCAATAAAAGCATGTAAGCTATAAAGTTCACTACATAGATATAATAGACATAATAACAGAGCAATAATGTAATATATATAACCTTGTATTTCGAGTCAAGAAAAAGAAAATGAAGCTAAAACTCCAGAAAGATTGGATTAGGGAGAATCCAAATCTTGTAGAAGTCTCAGAGACACAGTATTTATGTTATAACAATAAAACCCGAAAACGACCAGGTACATAATCCCCATAAATCAATAAATAGGTCTATTAGGCATTAAGCCGCAACAGTTTAAACAAAATAACTATTACATCTGGAATAAAATTCTCAGCGGAGAAAAACATAACCAAATTTAACATATAGGAGGCAAGACTTCCTACGAAACTCTAGAAGGGTAACAAGCAGTTCGTGTAACCAAGGTACCTGGAGAAAGAAGCATGTTATTTTTCGATTAAGCACGGAAACGACAGGAAACCATCGCGCTCAAGAAAGCAGCATAGAGCACCAAAGGAAAAACACACCTACGTTAAGAAATCAGGAGTTAAACTATGTGTCAAAGAGGAATATTAAATAAAGAAAATCTGACCATTTCTCATTCAAATACAGATGGGTAATACTCAAAATTTTTAATACCTGTCAAAGAGAAAGTCGACCATCTAAACCTATAGACTTCCAAACTGAAAATCAAACATGGAGAAAACTGGGTTAAAACTAGGAGGTTATGGAACTAATACATCTGAGTGAAAGACATAATTGAAATGTTTCTTAAGAAGAGAGCCTGATAGGAAGCAAAATTACCATTTCGTAACCTCTATTTATGTCACTCCTTGGAGGAAGCCAAGAAAATTCTCCATCAACACGTAATAATAATCAAAGACAACGCCAAGGACGTCCAGCTAACCATTATAGCAGCACCTCCAGCTAGAATAGTCGGAATTGGGTCTGCGCATGAGGAAATTAACCGAGAGTAGCTCGGCTCCGTCAAATGGGGACTGTGGGAAGAGATTGGGGTTTTTACCCATCAGAGGACTCTTGTCGAAACTAACCGTCGATTAGGAATGAATCGAACGGAAAACAAAGAGACAAGTGTGGTAAGTAGTTTGAGGCCAATCCCAGAAGATCCTCTATAGTTGTATCATCATAAAAGTGTAGTACCAACACAACCATCGTAGATTATCAATAATCGAGGTAATTAATGAGACATGGTACATGTGTAAACCCCAAAAAAATTGACAGTTAAGCATAGTTTAATACATATCGGGAATAGTCGAAGTTCGAAGTTTAGTTTTTTTTTGTTAATATAATGTATTAATGTTCTAATAACACTTTCATAACTTTGCAATCAACGATCTTAGATAATGAATTAAGATGTTAGGATTGCAATTTGTAAATTATAGTAAAATTGTATGTAAACATGTAATTTTTTTTTTAGGTGTGTATGTGACAAGTGGTATCAGAGTAGCGTTCATACGCTGGAACCCTAAGGGTCAACTAAGAATTTACGTTGTGTGTATAATGATGCACAGAATAGAAGCATAATAGGAAACATCATGAGAAGGGGAACAACGCAACAACCACCCCAGGACTCCGAGGAACCCCAAATACAACTAGTAGTGAACCCCGAAATGTGGGTTCAGTTAATTGTCGATCAGCACCAACACATGAGTAGATTACTGGAGGAACAGCAACATCAAACCAGTTTTCTATTGAATACAGTACAACAACTACAGGAAGATATGGTGCGAGTTCGAAGGGATAACGAACGATTAATGCAAGAACAAGAAAAAATACTTAGGAGTTTGTCAGACAAGCAAAACCAAGAAATGGAACACCCCAGTGCTGACAGGGGTATGCAAGAAGGTGATGAATGACAAACAAGGGAATGCACCACTGACAGAGTGGAAATAATCCCTTCTTAGAGAAGTAATTAAAACAAAAACTATAATGAGGTAGATTCTGGCAATGTGTTAGATCAGCAAGAGGTTACGAAGCAGAAAGTAGAGCTTCTGGGGGAATTTTGAAAAATAAAACCACCAACATTTGATGGTGAAGCTCAGGAAGTGGAAAAATCATGGTTGATAAACATGAATAAATACTTTCAGGTGTACGAATACAGTAGCAACTTGAAGGTCAGATTGGCCATATATCAGTTAAGGGAGAAATCCACTCTGTGGTGGGAAGAAGTAAAGAATTTTCGCAGCATTGAGGAACAAGATGTTACTTGGGAATCGTTCTAGCAATACTTTAAAGACAAGTATTTAATAGAAGGTTTATACGATGAGAAAGCTAAATAATTTCATGACTTGAGGCTGTGACAGATGACTATGGATGAGTATATCTCCAAGTTCACCTCCCTGTTACGATATGTTCCATACCTTCGAGAGGAAAAGCCTAAGGTGCAAATATTTTTTAGCAGCCTGCCAACACATATGAAAGAGAGAATTGAATTTGTAAATCCCAGAACCATGGATGAAGCCATTCTTAAGGCACGAATGTGCTATCAGCAGTCCAAGGCTAAAGGGGAGGTTGGCAAAAGTTGGCAGCCAAGGAAAGGATAGAAAAGTAACTCAAATTTCAAAGGTGCCAAAAGCAATAATTTTAAGAATTCTACACGAAGTTCTGTTAGTAAAAAATTTGGCAGAAATCATCAAAGAACTCGATGGCCAGCAGAAGAGAAGCCTACAGAGGCATCCAGCAAACCTGAGCAAGGACATGTGACCAAGCCACCTCTACAGTGTTGGGGGTGTGGTGAGGCACACTATTATAAAAACTGCCTACAACAAGCAAGAAATGACACAATTGCAAACTTGCAGGAAGCTTCCATAGTAGGTGATGTGGCGCGAAACATTCCTCGTATCAACGCGGAGCTGGAGGATCGACAGGCAGATTATCAGCCAACGATGATTGAGTTGGAAGGTATATTATTGTCTCAATATGTTTCTATTTTGGTAGATCCAGGTGCAAGTCTATGTTATATTAGTCCCAAAATAGTGGAAATGTGTAAATTAAAAGAGCATAAATTCAAAAACTTGTGGCTGGTACAGCTAGCCACATGAGAAAAACGAAAGGTAAATGCCGAAATTCCAAACTGTACTTTGAAAATTTTAGAACAATAGTTAAATGTAGGCCTGAACATACTTCCATTAGGGTCCTACAATGTTTTTATGGGTATGGATTGGCTAGAAAAACATTGGACCTTAGTGGACTGCAAGGAAAAGATCATTTATTACAAAATGCAAGATGGAACATGCAAGGAGATTCAAGGAATCAATAAGCCACTACAGCGACGTCAAATTACAGCATCCCAAATGAATAAATGTATAAGGAAGGGATGCCAGATATATGCCATTCAGGTGGGATATGCTGATTCCAAGGAAAAATCACCTATGATGGAAAACATAACTATGGTGCAAGATTTCATGGATGTTTTTCCAAAAAATATTCATGGATTACCACCAAGATGAGATATTGATTTTACCATTAAATTAATGCCAGGAGCATCACCTGTTTCAAGGGCTCCTTACAGAATGAGTGTTCCAGAACTAACTGAGTTGAAAATGCAGTTACAAGAACTGTTGGACAAAGGTTACATTCTCCCAAGTGTGTCCCCTTGGGGAGCACCTGTGTTGTTGGTGAAGAAGAAGGAAAGAACCATGCGAATGTGCATGGACTATAGACAACTCAACAAGTTAACATTCAAAAATAAATATCCTTTACCCAGGATTGATGATTCGTTTGATCAAGTGAAGGGGGCCACAATTTTTTCTAAATTCGATTTAAGATCTGGATATCACTAGATCCAAATCCAGGATGAAGACATTTACAAGATTGCATTTCGTACCAGGTACGGGCATTATGAATTTGTGGTGTTACCCTTTCGGTTAATAAATATACCAGCAACCTTTATGAGGTTAATGCATGGAATCATTCATCCTCTCCTAGATAATTTTGTACTTATATTCATAGATGACATTTTAATCTATTCTAAGAACCAAGAAGAACATAAGGAGCATTTAAGAATTGTGCTGGAAATGCTAAGAAAACACCAGCTGTATGCTAAGTTTAGAAAATGTGATTTCTTTAAAACAGAAATTCAGTATTTAGGCCATGTCATTTCAGCAGAAGGGATTTTTGTTGATCCAGAGAAAATCAAGAAAATTATGGAATGGCGAGTACCCCAGAATGTGGCAAACATTCGATCCTTTATGGGATTAGCTGGGTACTATTGGAGATTTATTGAGGGATTTTCCATAATTTATTTTCCCATTACCTCGTTGTAGAGAAAAGTAAAAGTTTTCAAGTGGACTGCTGAGTGTCAGGACAATTTTGAAAATCTGAAATAACTATTGACCACTGCACCAGTGTTGAGGGTAGCTGACCCCAACAAAGAATTTGAAGTTTGTACAGACACAAGCAAAGAGGGTGTTGGGGCAGTTTTATCGCAAGAAGGAAAAGTAGTGGCATATAAGTCAAGGAAGTTAAAAGAAAATGAACAAAGTTACTCAGCCTATGATCTGGAATTAACTGCAATAGTACATGCGCTCCGTGCATGGAGACACTACTTGTTGGGTAAAATGTTTGTGCTAAAAACAGATCATAGCAACTTGACTAGTTATTTAAAGCAAGCGGATTTAAACTCTAAACAAGAAAGATGGAATGTCTTTCTAAGTGAGTTTGATATGGACATCCAGCACGTGAAAGGTAAGGAGAAATGTGTGGTTGATGCTTTAAGTAGAAAGATGCATTGTGTTTATGAGCTTTACTACAATTAGCTTGAAAATAAATTCTTAGATCAAGTAAAGGAAGAAGCACAAAAAGATCTGGAATATCAATTCCTATGGCAGCAAATGGAAGAGACCAGAAAACAGGGAAGTACTTATGAATATGGAGTTAACCAAGAACAGATGCTAACGTTTAGAGGAAAGTTGTATGTACCAAACCGTGTGGACCTAAAAGAGTTGATCATGGATGACTACCATAGAAGTAATTATGTGGGTCACCCAGGATACTAGAAAATGTTAACAACCATCAGGAAAGTACATTTCTAGCCTAGTATGAACAAAAATATTGCTGATTATTTAAATAAATGTTTGGAGTGTCAGCAAGTGAAGGTGGAGCATCAACATCCCACAGGATTGTTGCAGCCCATACTAGTACCTAAATGGAAGTGGGAAGTCATATCCTTGGACTTCATTACAGGTCTACCACGGTCAAAAAGGAAAAATGACTCCATCATGGTGGTGGTGGAAAGATTGAGTAAATCTGCACATTTTATACCTGTGCAGTCTACTTACAAGACTGTACAAATAGCAGACATTTTCATGAGAGAAATTTTTAGGTTGCATGGTATTCTGAAGACAGTTATCTCTGAAAGAGATGTTAAGTTTACATCAGCATTTTGGAAGACTTCGTTTACAGGTCTGGGGACCCAAATAAACTTTATTACAGCTTATCATCCCCAGACAAATTGTCAAACGGAGCGGTTAAACCAAGTATTGGAAGACATTTTGCGCATGTATGTGATGTAGCAGCCAACTAAATGTGAGACTATTTGCATCTTGTTGAATTTTCTTACAACAATGGTTATCAGGAGTCCCTTAAGATGAGTCCTTTCGAGGCCTTGTATGGGAGGCAGAGTCGCACACCCATAAATTGGAGCAGCCCTGAAACAAAATTAATGTTGGGACCCGATATGCTTGCTGAAATGGAATCAGAAGTAAAGAAGATAAGACAAAATTTGAAGACTGCACATGATCGGAAAAATATCTATGCAGATAAAAAGAGGTCTTATCAGGGATTTGAAGTGGGAGACCATGTGTATGTGAGGATCAAACCCAAGAGGATTACCTTGCGGTGGACCTCTTGTGCCAAGTTGGCTCCTAGGTTCTGTGGACCCTTCCAAATTTTGGAAAGGGTAGGACCTGTGGCCTATCGGCTGGCTTTACCCAGTCACATCCGACTACACAATGTGTTTCATGTGTCCTTGTTAAAGCATTATGTGCATGATTCGAGGCACGTAATTCAATAGCAGAACATACAGGTAGGATAGAAATTAAAAATCCTAACTTGAAATATGTTTTTCTTTATAATAATTTGACAAGGAACTTTGCTGTTTGTAGGTAGAGCCGGGCGGCGAGTTTCTGGTCGAGCTGCAACACATACTTGACCAGAGGGAAATCATGCTCTAGAAGTGAGTCATCACCCAGGTTAAAGTGCAATGGAAGCACTTCGGCCCGGATGAGGCTACTTGGGAGGACGAAAGATTTGTGCATGAGGCTTACCCGGAGCTCTTTTCAGAGCTAGAGTGAAACATCGAGGACGGTATTACTTCCAGAGGGGAAGTTGTGACAACTGCATTTAATGATAACTATTTGTTAACTAGTTAAATTTATTTTTTTTAATTATTTGTTTTAAGAAAATACTGGAACTATTAATGTTTTGCTAAAAAGTTATTTTCATTAATGATTAATTATGAATAATAAATCAGTTATGGAAAGTGAATCCATAAAGAGTAAAAGCTGATGGTAAAATGTTTTCCCAAGAACTCGAAGGTGGTTGAGGACAGTTGGAAACCATTACCTACTTCTCTGGGGATAAGAGACTAATCCCAGTGAGGAGTAGGGGCTTTGTTCATAGAGGAAAGGAGAGTGTTGATTTTCCAGAGCTGGTAGTGACCAGTGGAAAACACTTAGCAATCTTGAATTATTTCTGGCACTGACTGGACTAGGTGTCCTGAGGTCACAGTAGAAATATCCATTGTCAACCCATACCTTTCAGGAAGGGAGCAAGGGGGCAAGAGTAGGATGTAATCACCTCTCTTGATGGTTGGGAGGACCACAACTATACACTGCATAATCAGATAAGTAATCTGTGTTACTTTCTGTGATTAAGTACTGCAATACTTTCATTCTATGTGTGCACATGTATTTTTATTCTAGTGATAGAGACAGTAAATATTCTATAGACAGGTGTTGGGAAAGAATGGAGTAAACTGACTGCTTTATTATTAAATCTTTATGAATTTTACTAGAATTTGAATGGGTACTGTGAAAATAGAAGTATGCTGAGAAATAGACGCAGAACAAAATTTGTATTACAGTTCAAGTTTCTTCAAATATATCAGAGAGGAGTATATATATTTTACAGTGATTATCTTATACCGAAAATAGCTATTTTCCTAGACAATAATGCCATGAAAAAGAAAGAAGATGCATTTACATAAACCAGTACGTTGTATGTCTTTCTTTTATGTCCAAGGAAAAATAGAGAAGACTATCGGTCGAGGGTACAAGGTCAAACCCGACGTGAGACACATCGTCCCTCAAATCATAACTATACAAGGACGATAGGAAAGGTGGTCCAGTCACCAAACATAAATTATACAGTCATAAAATTAAGAATAAAGATAAAGATTATCAAGAAAACTGTAATTGTTATTTAAGTGCATATATCATTATTGAATAAATACACAAGATTTTATAGAGTGAATAACAGTAAACTCAGAACCAAGCATCACTGCACAGAACATTACCATAATGAAAGGTAGAGGTTTGCCGAGAACTTCAACTGAAACTGAGAATCATACCATGAATATATATAACCTAGAAAGCCTGAAAGTACTTCTTATAAATACAATTGTTCATGCTATTAAAAAATAAAATGCTCTATATCTTGAAATAGGGTAAGTCCAGTAATGATTCCCGAGATATAAAAATTGAGAGTCTCAACGCTTGATCTTAAAGCGAAAGTGTAAGAAGACAAATTAACTTATTATGTAGAGAAACGCAGAAATTAAGGGAAAACTACACTGTGTCAAATCTTGTCTTCCAAATCAAAACCCGAGAACCAGAAAGAAAAATGTATTAAGATTTGGTATCGACAGTTCCTAAATATTACGCATGAAGTAAATTTCAAGACAGACCCATAAGCTGTAAAGTTCATTGCACAAATATAATAGACATAATAACATAGAAATGATGTAATATATATAACCTTGTATTTTGAGTCAAGAAAAAGAAAATGAAGCTAAAACTCCAGAAAGCTTGGATTAGGGAGAATCCAAATCTTGTAGAAGTCTTAGAGACACAGTATTCATTTTATAACAATAAAACTAGAAAAAGACCAGGTACGTAATCCCCATAAATCAATAAATAGGACTGTTAGGCATTAAGCCACAACAATTTAAACAAAATAACTATTACATATGGAATAAAATTCTCAGCGGAGAAAAACATAACCAAATTTAACGTATAGGAGGCAAGACTTCCTACGAAACTCTAGAAGGGTAACAGGCAGTTCGTGTAACCAGAGTACCTAGAGAAAGAAGCATGTCATTTTTCGATTAAGAATGGAAACAACAGGAAACCACCACGCTCAAGAAAGCAGCATAGAGCACCAAAGGAAAAACTCACCTGCGTTAAGAAATGAGGAGTTAAACTATGTGTCAAAGAGGAATATGAAATAAAGAAAATCCGACCATTTCTCATTCAAATACGGATGGGTAATACTCAAAATTTTTAATACATGTCAAAGAGAAAGTCGACCATTGAAACCTACAGACTTCCAAACTGAAAATCAAACATGGAGTAAACTAGGTTAAAACAAGGAGGTTATGGAACTAATACATCTGAGTGAAACACAGAATTGAAGCGTTTCCTAAGAAGAGAGCCTGATAGGAAGCAATCTTACCATTTCGTAACCTCTGTGTATGTCGCTCCATGGAGGAAGCGAGGAAAATTATCCATAAACACGTAATAATAATCAAAGACAACGCCAAGGACGTCCAACTAACCATTATAGCAGCACCTCCAACTAGAATAGTCGGAATTGGGTCTGCGCATGAGGAAATTAACCAAGAGCAGCTCGGCTCCATCAAATGGGGGCTGCGAGAAGAGATTGGGGTTTTTACCCATCATAGGACTCCCGCCGAAACTAACCCACTATCGATTAGGAATGAATCGAATGGAAAAAAAAGAGACAGATGTGGAAAGTAATTCGAGGCCAATCCCGAAATATCCTCTATAGGTTTATCATCATAAAAGCGCAGTACCTACACAACCATCGTCAGTTATCAATAATTGAGGTAATTAATGAGACGTGGTACAGGTGCAAACCCCAAAACAATTGACAGCTAAGCATAGTTTTATACATATCGGGAATAGTCGAAGTTCTAAGTTTAGTTTTTTTTATTAATCTAATGTATTAATGTTATAATAAAACTCTCATAACTTTGCAGTCAACGATCTTAGATAATGAATTAAGATGTTAGGATTGCAATTTGTAAAGTGTAGTAAAATTGTATGTAAACATGTAAAAAAATTTTTAGGTGTGTATGTGACACACGAGTGGTTGGAAAAGGTTTGCCCAAATGTGAGATTAGAAAATGAACTATTGGAATTTCACTGTAATCGAGTGGTTGGAAAAGGTTTGCGCAAATCTGAGATTAGAAAATGAACTATCCTAACTTACACGTTGTCTTGACAATTAACAAAGCCCAAACAGATATAGATCCAAAAATGGATCTTAAAATATTTAAAATAAATCCAGAAAAAGAGAGAAAGGAGCTCTGAGTTAAGCTTTGTATCATGAAAGAGTATCAAAATACTAAAAGATTAGACTGTATAGTTAAACCATCTTTCTACTAAGAAATCACAAGATGAAGAACGAAGAGAAAACGCACTTTATTGTTTGAAAAAATGAGCTATACATGAATCTAATTTATAAAAACAATATAAACAAGACTCATGACTCAATAGATAAATATAAGAGTGACAACGCAGATGATAAGATTGTTACGTAAACTTACAAGTTTCAATATTTATTGCAACTTTAACCGTGAGTGTGTAGCATTCACTGTGAGTTACAACCTTGAGAATAATAAAGCGTAAGAGTCTATTATGGGGAAAGTTCATGGGTGTGGCCTGAATTCAATAGGTAAGCATAGTTGCAGCTTTATTCACATCAATGGCATGGTCCAAAACTGTGCGCTTCACTATAGTGCTCTAATAAAATTTATTCCAGAAATCAGACATACTCACTATACTAATGGATGAATCAAAACAATAATAATAGCAGGATCACATTGATACTCTCAAAATTAATTACTTTAGATTTATATATTAATTTATTTCTATTCCAAAGTCAATTTATATAATTTTTGGTCTTATCTAATCACATTTCATTAAATTTTGTGGTCACAGTGGAAGATGCGTGAATAATTCATAGTCTGAAGATTTTTAGTATAGGCTCGCATTGTGGATAATTTGCAACACGATGTTCTCTTAGTTTCCATTTGTAGTTTGATAAATCCTCAAAGATATGGTCCATGTTTTATAAAGGTCGTGGGTATTATTACAAACTGGAATGGATTAATCCAGAAATGAAGTTGTTCTAGAGTGTTGTTTATTAGTGATACAAGAGAATGTGAGCCTAGAGGAAGATACGATTGATGAGGGCCTCATTCTTAGAACAATACTAGACCTATTCTTAAATTTATTAACGAAATTGATTACATTAAGATGGTGTTTTTTTATCCCAGAAACAGTGTTCTGTTGTTTTAATTGTTCGTAGAGTTTTCGTAATGGGTAAGATCAATCGCGTTATTAACAATACAGAAATTCCCGCCATTACACAACATATGGCAATTGATCTATCCTCTCAAACATCAAAACTCGTGCATTAATTAGGGCAATACATTTTTTTATGATAAGTTTTTAATTATGTTTAATATTTCAGCAAATTGGTTTAATGGTATAAGGAATCAAGTGCACGTAAAATCTTAGTATGGATGGTTGTCCAGTTAGTTTGGTAGTTGTGGAATTAGGGAAGGATCCCTTATTTGTTGAAGATGTCAGAATGGTCTTTTAGTGAGGTTATGCGACATTCGATAATTGACTTTAGGAGATCTGTGATTGTGGAGTTCGAGAGTGGAACTCGGGAATCCAACTTGCCAACTACACCTTTACTAGGGTTAAGCAACAACTTGATGGAGTTAGTAGCTTAGAAGGTTTCAAAATTATCATGATGGAGGGGCTAACAAGTATAGGTACATTTATGTATATATAATGGTTGACTCAACCATGTACACAAAGGAAATCCTAGTAGACTGGAAGATTGCAATTGTTAGGTACCCATGCATTCCAGTGGATGTTTGTTCCTTTATATGGACATCAACATATTTTTTGTCATGTTTGTAAACATCAGGACCATAGATAGACTTTACTGATTGAGATCAAGACAAGTAATCATTAAGGGGGGACTTGGAAAATATAATTCCTACTTGCCTTAATTGTGATGACTTTACTAATTGAGATCAATACGAGTAGTCATTAAGGGGGACTTCGAAAATATAATTCCTACTTGCCTTAGTTGTGGTTTTTTCTAACTATAGGAGTTTGTCCCTAGTGTTTAGGAGTTTGTTGAGGCCTAGTTGTTTGAGACATTCTCTCCAACTAGTCAATTTCCCAGATTGGTGTGTGGGTGAGATATTTACTCAACAAAGAGATTATATCTCCAAGATAGATTATCTATGTGGATACATAACTTCTTGTATTTATATTATATTATTATTTTGGAGTGAATATAATTTTTGTGCTAAATGCAAGTCTAGTTGTAGCTCCTAGTGATTCATTGGAAAAAAGAATGAAGTACAAAATATGAAATTCCAACATATTTTCTCTCAAATTAGAAAATCAATCTAAAATTTATAAATCAATTTAGAATTTATAGTGGTTTTCTTTTCCAGTTTTTTCAAAGTGCTAAATATCAACATAGATAAACTCTAGCAGTTCTTTTAAAATTAACTTGTAATTGCCCCTAATGGTGCAAAAATACACGGAAGGAATAGAAGATTTGGGAAGATCATCTTGAAAAATTAAATCACTAAATATAAAATATCTTAAATAAATATTATATAAAGATTATTTTAATTTTTTTAAAGAAAAATCTATTACAAAGAGTAATTTTCTACTTCAATGGTTGCTCTATGACAAAGTAATTTTATAAAAATGCTCCTTGCAAGAGTGACAAAGAACCATCCATCCATTTATTTAACACAATAATTTACCATCCATTTATTTATTTAGCACAATAATTTTTCACTATCAACATCTATTTTTTTTTATTCGGTCATTGTTTTGAGCCTTTCCACCTTGGAAGTGAGAGTGTATAGGTTCATCAAATGATTAAGAAAGACAGCTCTCAATGTTTTTAAATGCCTTTGCAATTTAATCAACTTTACATTATTTATAAAAATACAATAATTTAAACAACTTAAGTCATATATGGAAAATCACCTTTCATTTGAGAAATACAAAATTTGCTCATTTATTTTCTCGAAGTTTGCCCTTGAAACGACATACTAGGGCATGTGGTAATTCCCAATAACTTTGTCATAATAATTTGTTTTAGATTATTTCAATCAAATGAAGTAGGTAGTAGAGTAATCACCTCACAAGATTGATTTTAAAATATTTATATAAAATTTTAAACACTTGATTATTTGATCTTATATTAATAATTATTTTGTTTTATTTAAATAAATTAATTTTATTATAATAATATTAAACTATTGATTGTGGTATTATTATAAATATTATAATTAGTTTTGATATAGCATATTTTTATGGTACAATTTTTATTTATATTAGTGTCAAATTTTTTTTGCCCTTCTTTTCCATCAAAATAATTATATAAGCACATTGAAATTCACACATACACACAATTTATAAGAAAAATATTATAGAAGTCTTATTTTTCCTTAAAATATTTAGATGAATTACCACTCAACCACCACTCTCAATAAAGGTTAATACACTATTCATAATATATATTAACCTCTACCCGGGGAGGTAGGAGTGGGAGGGGTGATTTTTAACTTCAAAGAAAAATATAAAATAAAGTTTGCTTAGGGACTCAGGAAAGCTTCGAATAACCAAGCCGAAGTGCTCTTTGTTTGGCAAGGCTTGATGATAAGCATCTCCAAAAGTATAAAAAAATGTATTATTATAGGTGATTCAATGGTGGTGATTTAAAAATGTATATTGCTCCTCAGAAGCAAACAACTATTTGAGTCATAAACGTCCTCATTGTTAATTAGGAATGTGATCTTGCTTAAAAAATTCGACGAAGTTAAACTTTTTCCCGTTAAAAGGGATAATAATCAAAAGGATGATTGCCAACCTAATGTGGGAGTGACATTAGCGCAAGGAGTATTACATATAGACAAGGATATTAATGAATTCCACGTACCATAATGAATGGCATATATTCGCACTTACCAGAGAACAAAAGGGTCATTGGGATAATCACAATACTGAGCGTATTATTATAATATCGTGGATGGAGAAAGGACCGTCGGAAGGTGGTGAAGGTAGTTGGGCATTAAAACACAGATGTTCGTGACTGGGAAGAGAGGTCATGTTGCAAGACAAGTGGATATATCCCAGCTGGTTATTAATGGGGGAAGTGGGTGAGATCTAGTTCAATACATTAGAGAATCAATGTGAAAATATTTCGACGGTGTTGCGGATGGAGGAGCGTGCCTAGAAGGAGTTGCAAGCAGGGAATACAATTAATATCGATAAGATGGGATTCTCTTCTCTTATCGACCACATGGTGAAATATAAAAGATGGGTCTTGCAGTTGAGGAATAATTTTTTTCTGGTGCAAGCATGGATAGAGAGGAAGATGGCAGCATCGAATTATGGTAGCGAAAATGGTGTCGAGGATCTTGGGAGCAGCGGAAGTGTAGGGGAGATGATTAACAAATCATCCAAGCAAAATGTGAAGGAGATCCAAGACCTAATGACTGTTGTGCTGACTCATTTTGCATGGTTAGGGAAGGATATGGAATTTTTGCAGAATTCCATGAAAACTCTGAACATCGGGATGATAAAATTGAAGTTTAAAGTTGATAATATTGAAGTTAAGGTGGAAACTACCACTGTTGGTGTGTTAAAGGAAGTATTTGGTATGTAATATGCTCCCGTACCAATGGCAGAGGTTGCTAAAGGTTTTGTGAACATCGCCTTGGTGTTGTTTGTTGAGAATAATTTAAACATGAGCCAACCTTCTAATGCTGCTCAAGATGCTACGGAACAAGATGGTCTCGGGTAGTATGTCTCTCCTTTTATATGTTATGCCATATTGTAAAGGTCTATGGGGTGTTTTGGGAAGTTTTTAGTATAAAAGATGTAATGCTAGGATATAGAAATAAAGATGGTAGCATAAAGGTCTCAGTGGAAAAATCTATGTATGTTTCTGAGACTGAATTTCTTATGTATGTATGGAAGGGACCTCACCCATTTCTAGATTTTGATATAAAACACTGCTATCCGTCTCTAAAAAAAAAGAAAGAAAGAAAGAAAGAAGATATTAACCTCTACAGAGTAGTCTAAATTTGAACATATAACCTAAATCCTTATTGTCAACAACATAATTTGGTTAGATACTTGAACCAATAATCATTGGGTGTATTAGAAAAAAACTCAAACTCCAAGATATGTTGTCTAGTAGCTTTTTAAGCTAAGTTAGTGTACAACTACATTGAGAATTGAACTTGCTTTTAACTAAAATGGAGCCTAAACTCGTCAAACATTTATTTTAAAATTGTTTAGATAAAACATATGTATTAATAAATTAAAATAAAATTTAAATTAATTATGATAAACTAATATTTATTCATTGAAATTTAATTAATAAAATAATAAAATAATTGATCTTAAAATGACTATAGAAAATTAAGTCCTTTGTGTGAAAACATATATATTATATATTATCTAATACATTTCATATTTTGTATTATTATACCATATAAAATTTCGGATATTGGGTGATTAATTTAAATAAAAAATATGATGCAAAATATATATATCAAAAATGTTTATAACATATTCAATATTTTTTTAACAAAAAATAAATTTTAATAAATAATAATAAATATTTTTTTCCACAATTTTTTTTTAAATTTAAAAATAATATTTAATTTAAATTTAAAAAAAAAAATTTAAAATTTGCACATTTCACCATATTAAAGTTTAAATAAAAAAAAAAAAAAAATCGATACTTTTAAAGGGCTCGCAAGGAAAGGAAAAAATAACTTTTTTAATATAAAATTTGATATGAAAAATTATCATACGGATAGAAATCGCAGGTGTCATGTGTCATTTCCACAAGATTATCCTCCATTGCAAATCCAATGCATTAAAATTCTGACCTCTGCTACTGTTGGGTCAGAAACAACTGAATCATCGCCTTCATCCCAATGAATTCATGCAGTAAGCATGTGATTTGCAATGTGCTTCTCAAAGAAACCATAATCCTAAATCAAAGGTAATATCTATAGTTAGTGTGCTTCTCAAAGAAACCATAATCCTGAATCAAACTTTTCAGATACAGGGTTTTAAGGAAGAGTCCTCAGTCCAATAACTTCCTATATACACTGTCATTCAAGTTTACTGGCAGGAGAGATTGCTTGCTTGTTCGTTTGTGAGCTAGCCATTGACAACCGATACCGTAACTACAACCCACCCCAGCTACTTAAAGTCCACTCCAGCACCCTATATTACGCCCTTGACTGCTGGTATCCATGGCATTACCCAACCCAAAGGGACTACAAGACCCAAACAGATAAAGGCATAAAAGCCAACTTTTAAAGTCGAATTTCTTTCTTACATATGAGATTTTATTGACATGATGGATAAAACTAGCAATTTCCCCAAAAGTAATTTGGAAAAGTGGTATGAGAAAGACATTTGTAGACATGTATGTCATATGTTTTGCATTCCTAAAATTAGCAAGGTCAACCTTTGGAGATAACTATTACACACACCCTAATTGAAAACTATTAAAAAAACATATTTATGTTTATTTTAATGTTTATGCATTTTAATTTAAAATAAAACTATTGTTAGGTGGTGTTATAAATTATTTTATTTTATGTAAAATAGTGTATTGTGTTTCTTTCTTTTTTCACCTTTTTATTTTCATCATAAAATTTAAGTTTTTATATTATAATAAATATAAAATATACAGTAAGAAAAATATTTAAATATTATTCTTCTTAAAAAATTTAAAGCAAGTTTAACAAATTTATTATTATTATAATAATTAGCTAATTAACATAATTTTTAATTATTATTTAAGTTATATAACAATGATATTTTTAAATACACTTTGGTTATTGTTTAAATATGAATCTATATCAATAAAATTTGGACGAAAAAGTAACTAAAAAATATTATTTTAATTATATTTGATTAACACAAGAAACTCTCTTGCATCCCATATGAAATTTCATGCTTCTGCTGGTGATGTTAATAAAGATCGATTCATTGAAACTCACTGTTATAATTTTCAAAGAGCATGTATGAAATGTCAACAATAAAGTATTTATCATAATTATAAAATACAATTAAAAAACTTGAATGCATAAAGCTAACTACCTACCTACCTTATGTGGTCAAAAGGTCAAAGCTAACCATCTAACTATCTTATATGGTCAAAAATAAGTAAATCATGATTACAAGCTTAATACTTTACTAAAAATTATAGTTAAAAAAAGAAAAGTAAATTTTTCTTCTTAAAAAATTATATGTATTATAGCAATTGCGCCAAAAAGTGAAAAAAGGCGTAGGTAGGATTGTTAAATTGGAATGTTGAATTGGAAAAGTTGTATTTTGTAATTGAAATATTGAGATGAACATATAAATTACCATTTATTTTACCAACCAAATATTTAAAGCCATTGTGAAGAAATATTGTTTTTCTAGAATAGACAATTTATACTAAGAAGAGACAACAAATTACTTTTGCCTCATTTAAGCATTCTATGTTATTTGGTCAAGGGAATTAAATCATTTTTTTTTTCTATTGATACAATAACATTCATAATGTATATTGTATTCTTATTTCCATTTATATTCTCTATTATTGTTGATGATCTCATTTATGAAATTATCTATATTTGTTATTTCTGGAAATTGTTGTTGATCATTTCATTTATGAAATTATCTATCAATTTTGTTTCTAGAAATTGTATCCAAGAAAATTAACAAATCTAAGAACCTTCATTAATATCGTGTAGTAAGTATATTGTATTGATATATGGTTGACTTCTAAATAATCTCAATTTGACTAAAAAATAAACATAGTTTTTCAAAATTAACATTATAACCTAATTAATTTTTTTTTTTAATATTTTAATTATTTATTTTTCTACATTTTGATGGGTTAAACCAATTTAGTTCTTATTGTGTAATGATACTCGTGTATCAACCATTGTCATTGCGTAGATATTGTTACAACAATCCTACATCGATTTTAGCAATGCTATCCCCACAAACAGCTAGCTGGTAAGTAGCACTAGAATTGATCTTTACAACCTGGATCCCCAAATGCTCGTAAACATTTGACACTGCTTCCCCAAATGATCTTTACAACCCAGAGGAGGCTTTGACACTGCTTCCCCAAATGAAAGAGACTGCACTTCAACCCAATGAATTTACCTTTTCCAGCGTTCTTCCTGTTTGTGCCCACTTGGGGTTTCTGGAAAAGGGCAAGGAGATCCATGAAGAAATAAGTAGGCGTGGATTTAAATATAATGTCTTTGTGCAGAGCTCCTTTATTGATATGTATGCAAAACGTGGGAGTATAGAGAATGCAAGCGAAGTGTTTGACAACATGCTTGGACGCAATGTGGTTTCCTGGACTGTGATGATTGCATCTTATTCAAGGCACGGGCTTGTCGAGGAGTCATTGAGGCTGTTCCACCAACTGCAGTAAGCATGTGTTCATCCCAATGAATTCACTGTTCCACCCACTGCAGTAAGCATATGGCGCCTTGCGGTTTCTGGAACAGGGCGTGGAGATCTATGAAGAAATTAGGAGAACTGGATTTCAAGTGGATGCTATTATGGTAAACATCCTTATAGACATGTATGCAAAATGTGGGAGGATGGACAAGGCTTTTGATGTATTTGGCGAAATGTAAAAACCTGATGCAATCATGGCAAAGTAGTCTAGTGGAATGCCATGATTGCAGGATTTGCAGAGAATGGGCTTGTACACAAAGCCTTCAAATTATTTGAGCAAATTCCTCAATGAGATGTTGTATCGTGGAATGCCATGTTCGCAGGATTTGCACAGAATGGGCTTGTGGATGAGGCCTTGAAACTCTTTAAGAAAATGCCTCGACAAGATGTTATCTCATCTAATACAATGATTTTTGGGTACAGTCAGAACAACATTGTTGATGAGGCGTTGAAACTGTTCAAGGAAATGTCTCAGAGAGACATGATCTCATGGAATGCAATGATTTCAGGATTTCGGGATTTGCACAAAATGGGCTCGTTGATGAGGCCTTGAAACTGTTTGATGAAATGCCTCGAAGAGATGTGATTTCTTGGAATGCCATGATTTCGGGACTTGCACATAACGGGCTTGTTGATGAGGCCCTAAACTCTTTTATGAAATACCTAAGAAAACATATATTTCGTGAAATGCACTAATTTCAGGATTTTTACAGAATGGACTTGTTGATGAGGCTTGGAATCTTTTTAACGAAATGCTTCAAAGGACAGTGGTGTTATGGAATGCAATGATTTCAGAATTGGCGCAAAATGGACTGGTTGATGAGGCCCTGGATCTCTTCAAAGAAATGTCTGATAAAGACATTGCCTCGTGGACTTCTATGATTGCAAGATTTTTGGAGAATGGGCTTGTTAATGAAGCCCTAAAACTCTTTAATGAAATTCCTCATAAAGAAGTGGTCTTATGGAATGCATTAATTGCAGGATTTGCACAGAATGGACTTGTTGATGAAGCCTTAACACTCTTTAAAAAAATGTCGCAACTCTCCTAGATTGTGATGATTTCTGGATTTTTACAGAATGATTATTTTGTTGAGGCCACGAAGCTCTTCAAAGAAATGTCAAAAAGATATGTGATCGCATGGAATGTGATGGTTACAGGATGTGCACAGAATGGGCATGTCAATGAGGCCTTGACTCTCTTTCAGGAAATGCCTCGATGGTCTATGGTGTCATGGACTTTAATGATCACGATATTTGCACATAATGGGTTTCTTGATGAGGCTTTGAAGCTTTTTAGGGAAATGCCTCAAAAAACCATGGCCTGATGGAATTCAATGATTGCAGGATTTGCAAAGAATGGGATTATTGATGAGGCACTGAATGCAATAATTTCAAGATTTGTTGAAAACAGACTTGTAAATGAAGTCCATAAGATGTTTAAGGTGATGCCTCGGCGGAACATAGTCTCATGGAATGCAATGATTATAGGATTTTCCGAGAACGGTCATAGTGAGGATGCTCTGGATCTTTTCAAACAAATGCAGTTGGCAGGTGCAAAACTAGATTCAAAGATGTTTGCTAGGATCCTCCCAGTCTCCACAAAATTGGTAGCTCTGCAACAAGGTATGGATATCCATGAAAAAATAATTAGAAGTGGGTTTCAATCTGATGTCATTGTGGCCAATGCCCTGATTGACATGTATGAAAAATGTGGGAACATGCAAATGTCATATGAATTATTTGAAAAAATGCAGTGACGAGTTGTTGTCACTTGGCCAACAATGATTGCGGCATATGCTATGCATGGCTACGGTGAGGAGGCCTTCAAACTCTTCGAAGAAATGAAACACTCTAGAATTAGTCCAGACCATGTCACCATGCTTTATATTTTGTCTACATGTAGCCATGCATGTTTAGTGGATGAGGGTTATTAATATTTCAATCAGATGAATCAATAGTATCATATCTCACCCACAATGGAGCAATATCGATGTATTGTTGACCTTGTTGACCAATCTGGGCATCTGGATCAAGCACGATACTTCATAGAGAAAATGCCAGTTGAGCCTAATGCTAATGTGTGGAGTTGTTTTCTTGGTGCCTTCATTTCCAAACAGTTGGGTGCCTAGCAAAATCTGAGCCATCGATGGTGGGAATGGAGCACTCCATTATTTTGGCATGTGGGAGTGGAACGCTCCATTATTTAATGGTGGCTAAACCTTTCTGGTGGATATAACATGTTGGTAATTCTACACATGAATGCATAATTCAGTTCAGTTTCCACTTACTATGGACAGATGTCAAGCATATATACATAGATATTGTGGACAAATGTCACGTTTAAATAGAAAAAGTTGACAAAAATTCCAGGTATTCAAAATAAATTCCTATCGACCTAATTACAATTATATCCCATGCCCTTAAAAGGGAAATTATATACATCTTTTTTATTTTAAATATAAATATTTTCCTTAATTGAAAAAACCATCACATTTTCACATTACTTAAAAACACAACCCCTTGAGATAGCCTTCCTTAGAAAACCATCACATCATGAAAAGAAAATATAAAACATCACATTTCTTTAAAAATATAATAAATTTCTAAAATCTTAAATTAATTAAAAGTAATTAAAATTTTATATTATTAAAAAATAATTAAATTAAATTAAAATTCAAAAGTTTTCATAATATCATTTTTTATTTTTATTTTTGTAAATTGAGGCTCTATAATATTAAATATGTGTTTTTTTTCCATATTTCTCTATGAGGTTTTGGACTTCCTCAAGACACAACTCAAAACAAAACAAAGGTTGAATATCCAATATAGAACTAAACACCAAGAACACATACACAATTATAGGTCATGGCCAACATTTAACCCATTTTCAAACAAAAAAACATGCACAAAGAGTAGACAAACAAGAATATCACAAACGCCAAAGCCAATGCATAAGTGACCACAACATTATGCACAAAATTAACCCTTAAATATCTGAAATCAAATACCATAAAAAAGACAAATACCTCGTTGATCAGGCCATATAAAAACAGGGGAACCACCAGACTACATAGATGACCAACTAAAACTCTAATCATTATCCGAAGAGGAAATTTTGGCTGGAAATATTGCACTTGACCCTGGTGGATCTATCAGATCACCACTATCAAACTCACAAGCAATATGACCCTCCACATGTTCCAGGAGGGAATCGATCTTATCCAAATAGAATATTTGATTTTTTAGCATCCTATTGATGTCTTCCAAGGAGGAGAAGACATTGAACCTCTCCACCTACTTATATTTTAAGGCCATACCCAACAAAGTTTTCATTTACCTGTGAAATGCTATTGAATTCAGGTATTTATTCTTCATGCCCTTGGTGTGCCTAGGGTTAGGAACCCATGTCAACATATCCTCTAGGATTTTTGAATCAAAATGGGATTTTCACTCAATCCCTGCTTGAGTCTCCAATTTACGAATTTCCTTCCTCGTCTTTGGTGGAACAACATTGAAGTAGGTGGTATTTGAATCATGAGCAAAGAGTCTCACCCCCCTCTTCCCCTACGGGGCACTACCACCTCCCCCCTGCTTCTACAATACATTATTTCTATTAGTGGCATAGCTCAGACATAGGGGACACACTTGGAGCACCCACTAAAAATTCCACTACCTACAAAGAAACTAGACGAACTCACTTCAGGACCATGACTTAAACCTACTAAATCATCATTCTAACTCAAGATACATGTTTCAACCTCGACTAGGGTAGTTGTAGAGACAACAAAGGTCGCAAAACCCTCGATGGATGACCCACTCCCAAATACCATGAAATGATGGAATAGACTCAAATAAAACATAAAATCCTAGAATCTTGAGATAGATAGACAATTACAATAGTCAATCACCAAGAACCCAGCTAACCTATTAATGAAAATAAAAAAGAGGCAACCCAAACTTTTCATTAAGACAATAAAATCATGCTCCAATATACGCAGAATCAAGAGGCCCTAGAGACATCTACACAAACATATTACAAATTTCCCTCAACCTCTTTCAATAGACAGAGACTGGAATTCAACATATGAACACATTAACTCTAACAACACAGACTCGGGAGACAAGCTCTTGAAAAAAAAAATAACTAGACAATAAATGAAATTGACCTGATATTTCACACTGCAATAAGAATTGGCATCCTCACCATCCCTCCACAATTATTGGTGCCAGATAACCATGAACAAACCCGTTCATGAAGGAAGCTTTGTTGCATCTCCCAATTCCCGCATGGACTAACAACTTCACTTCCTTCAACTTCAGTTACAAACCCACACTAGGACCCAATGCACCCCACTATCACAAATATAATAGAGAACATGCAATGGGAGACTGAGGACTAGCCCTCGCCTCAAACATACTCCAAAACCTTCATGCAACAATAAATAAATAACAACTCCTAACTATTGTATTGTATGCAAATGCATGCGAGGGAAGGTTGTGCCCCCCTAACTTTAAATGCACATGACCTCTGGGGGTGGCAGGAATTGCCTCCAAGGCCTCCATCTCGTCCATATTAACACCCTTGTTGGGGGCGTAATATTAAATCATTATTCAAAAAAAAAAAAAAAAAAAAAACCAGTGACCTTTTTAAACCATAACTATCAATATAACCATAAATTAGTATATTTATTTTCACTATAAAAATCGATAATACAATGTATTATTAAAAATCTAATTAATCATAGAGATTTATTCTATAATTTAATATGAGGGAGATGTGTAATTACTTTCGTGTTGAACCTGGGTTTGAGATGTATCTTTTTTAAAATAAAAATAAAATATATATTTTTTTAAATAAAAATAAAATATTCACTAAATGAATGAATGATATTTTAACAATGAATGAATGAATGAATGAATGAATGAATGACTAAAAATAGTTTATGGGACCACAAGCCTCCCTACTTTAGCCTTTTGCAATTCAATCATTTTCTTATTCAAATTGATGATGAGTTGACCCAACCTTCTAACAGTCCCTTCACTAAAAACACAATGCCAAGGGACCAATGTTGACATATTTCCAAAAGCATCACATTCAAAAATAAAATGTTTCTCCGATTCCACTATCCCAGAATTGTAAAAATTACACAATCGTTCTTCCCAAGCTTCTTTAGGTCTTTTCTATCGTCTCGTTTCAAACCGAAGTTGATGCAAGTTAGTTCTTAATTGAGTAATAAGAATATTTTCTCTCCATGGAATGCTAGCTCCATTAACACTTTTTGTTGGAGAGCACAAGTAGGGTTGAATTCCTGAACATAGTACTTCTTCTTTCTACCCAACTCTTTTCCCTATATATGCTTAAGAAACTTCTCCATAAAAAAATTCTTCAACTCCTTTTTATTTGTTAAAAAAAGAATAGTAAAAAAAAAAATATAAATATACATATTTGGTTAGTTTTATTGTTTTTTTTAGTTAATGCATAGAGTTTATAGATGCCCATTTTAAAATAAAAACTAGTGTAGCCATATAAATTAATTGGTCAATAAATATCAACAGACAACAATCCATGATAAGCATAAAAACACTTACTTCATTATACATTTATCATTGCCAAATTTAAATAAATAAATCATAAAAATAATTATTGAATATAAAAAAGAATTAGTTACGTACAAATTAAATGGTTGGTAAAATTTGATAGGCATCAATCCATGATACTCATCAAAACACTTCATGATATATCTATTTTAGATAATAATTATGATTAATTTTAAAGGAATTAATTACACCATTAAACATGTTTATTTTGGAATGTATAAACCACATTCAAATCACTTAACGAATTACACATATTCTTCATATTAAGCTATAACATCAATAATGTTTTTAATTAATACTAACCAATATGTATATCTATTTTTGTTATTTTACTATAGTTGATATTGTCTTTTTATTTAATGAATATTTCATTATGTTAATAGATGTATTTATTTTGGAATAGAGCTTCCAAAATTTCCAATTAGCTAAAGGATTTAACCTCCACTATATATATATATATATATCTAACAAAGTCAGTTAGTGTGATATCTATTCCAAAAGAAAAGACGCAAGCTCCCATTACAGGGATGGTTTAAAGAGAAGCAAGCTTAAGGAGACAAGAGTGGGAGCACAATCCCGGTTACCGAAAGCCTTGTTTCCAAAATTTCCTGAATTTCCTACTACGTTTTTGGCATATTACCTTACAAACTGAAAAAGCAAAGAGACACATTTACATAACATAATGGAAAAGGATTATTATATGCCAAGTGATCCTTCTTTGTAGTATGAGATCTACTAGATAATGATTTGAGAATTTTTTGTTGTGTTGTGCCCTTGATGTGCCCTTGTTCTGCGCTTGTTGTTCCTTTTTTGTGCCCTTATTGTTCCTTTGATGTTCCCTCGTTGTTCCTTTCATGTTCCTTTGTTGTGCCCTTGGTGTGCCCTTGTTGTTCCCTTGATGTGCCCTTGCTATTCCTTTGTTGTGCCCTTGTTGTTCCCCTGTTGTTCCTTTTTTGTGCCCTTGTTGTGCCCTTGATGTGCTCTTGCTGAGCCCTTTATTTAATACATTGATGATGTTTAGTGTCATTATGCTCTGTTGAGTGCCGGGAGTTCGTTGAGTCCTCAAGAGTGTGAAGTGCTGAAAAGGAATATCTGAATTGATATGATGTGCCTTGTTCTAAGATATGGGTAGGAACTAATGAGACATTGAGAGTGTCGTAGGTCAAAACAGATAGCGCATAAGAGACATTACTGGCAATGAACATAGAGGAGGAGATCGGAGAGGGGGAGAGCTTCTAGGCAGCAAGGCACGAGGGGGAAGAAATGAATGAGGGGCAGGGATGATGAAGTGGAATAGAGGAAGCGCAAAGCTTTATGATCGCAGGAAAACGAGGCCAAGGGTCACGAAGGAAAAGGCCAAGTCTAAGGAGTCTCTGGGCACGAGTGCAACTAGGGATTTTCGGTGAATTGAGGAGGGCAATGCAAAGGTTATTGTATAAATACAGGGAGCCCATCGATTCAAGATTCACGGGAAAGAGGAGAGCTAAGAGAAGAATCTAAGAATGATTGGTTTGGATCTTTTGGGTGCAAGAAAATATTTGGTTTCCAAGCTTGTTAAAGGTATCACTGATTTTGAGAGAGATTCCTTCCCGCATGCTTGATTTCTAATAGATTTTCTTAATCATGGGTGTTAACACTGGAAAATCGTACAACAGAAGACGACATTAATTAATGTCAGGAAAAAAGATTTACAGGGCTGGAAGACATTACAGAATCTGGAAACTATTTAAAAAATCTCTAAGGTCTGAGGAAAATCAAATTTGAACTATTCCTAAATGCTATTTGCGCGCATAATCCTTCATGAAGAGCGCCTTTCACGTGCCTTTTTTCTCGATATGCGCGCAATCTTGGGAGTGGCGAAATGTCACTATCCGGGACCACATAAAGCAAGGACAAGTGATTCCTTACTTGGAGCCGCCTAAGGACAGCCACCAACGCCTCCTTAGACACTATGTGAGCACACAATGGAATATTTGGAGCACACAAAGGAATCATACCCCTCTCTTTGGTCACCATCCTCTATATACCAAGAGAGGGAAGGGATTATTTGAAATCTCCTATATAAGACCACCACGAGATGAAGAATTGGTGAACACATTGTTATTTTGGCCGGAATTTCCCAAGAAATACCAACAGTGTGTGAGCTGAAGTTGAAGATAGAGGGGACTCAATTGTTGGCCACCCAACAAGTTGAGTCCCACACAGTAGAGAGAGAGGGAGACTACACCGAGGCAAGCTTGGGATAGAAACATCCTTGCATCGGGACCTAGAACCATTGTCTAGGGGCGCTTTGGCAAGAGGGTAATTTTCACTCTTATTACTACCAGCGCTCAATAAGAAGGGGCCTAGAGCCATCGTTCACATTATTTTTTATACAAAATTTTGGTGAAAATCACATGTATTAAAATTTTGTCGACGCGTTTCAAACCAGCCAGTGTGGTTCAACCACACTAGCTGGTTCGAAACGCGTCGACAAAATTTTAATACATGTGATTTTCACCGAAAGTTTGTATACACATTTTATGGATCACAGAAGCCAAATTACTCACATTATTGTTTTCATTTGACTCTTTTCAGAGCTCGTGTTTATTTGTTTTAGTTTTTAGTTTATATATGCATGTTATTTCTCTATCTAGTATGCTTATTGATTCTAGCTTGTTCCACTAACTTGCTTGACTCCACTTCTTTTTCTGCTTGTTACCAATAACTTAAGTGGGTAGACCACACCCCTTAAGTTGGTGTGATTTCGTACATACGTGCACCAAACACACCACAATAGGATTGGCGACTTCAGTAACGTTTATTACCAAGTTTATGTGGTTGTGCCTTTTTTGAAAAGACCTTTATCTGTGCTGTGGAGTGGAGCTAAATTTCCCCTGATTTCTCTTGCAGTCCCTAGTTCATCCTAAGTGACAGACTGACGCAGAAAAACTCCAAAAAAATTTCTTTCAGGAATTTGAGCGCGTTCAGTGCTGACACACGCACAGAGAGCACCCCTGTTTTAGCCTTTTGCACGCAAAATACAGAATGAGAATTCTCCCAAGTTTCTATTTTTTCCTGTTTGTAAGGTGCTTGGCAGCCCCTAATACACCTACCAGCATTGGTTGTGGTACCCCACAGCTTGTTAAAGCTCACTCTTCGCAGCTTGTTGTAGGTTTAGTGTCAGTTTTACTTCAAGTTGATTTTTGCAAAGTTCACACATAGTTTAAGTAGGGGGGAAAATAACTTGCATTCCGAAAAAAAATTATGTTTTGAAAATTTTGGTACTTACACACCTAGATAACTAGCCCAAGTAAGTGGACCAAGACCATGCAATCATAGCTAGTTTTCTTTTTTCTAGTGTAAAAGTTTTAGTTTAGTTCAATTTTTTCACTAGGAATTTTAGGACTAGGATTCAATTTTTTGTAGAAGAGCAAGTAATCTTTGCTACCTTTTCACCCTCCGATGATCCTAGCTAAGCATATGAATTCTCCCTATTCAGAATTCACCATCTCCCTATAGTTAGTCACACAGATTAACTAGGAAAAATAGAAAGCGACCCATTATCTGCACATGTTTTTCATTTGAGCGAGGAACAATACAACATAGTGTAAATAGGGGATTTTGTAAAGGATCATCGATATCCACATGTCCAAACTATGTGCTTGTCCACCTTGTGCTCACACACACTCACCCACTAAGCAAAGCAAAGACACCTAAAAATAACTTAACAAAACTCATTAAATTCTCCCCACAGGGGCCACAAAAGAATTTATAGCTTAATTTAGGATCAAGGGGGTAGGCATCCAATAAGCCACCTTGATCATACTTCATATTGAAACATATAAGTTGTGTATTTAGGGAGCTTCAAATCCACCTATCAGCCCACGACAAAGAAAACCTGAGCGCGACAGAGACTTGTTTCAGAGGGGGTTAGGCTTAGGCGCAGTGCGTGCGGTATCAGTTGGGGCTACCTGACCCGGCTGATACTCGGTACTGTTAGCTAACTACCAAGAAGCCCAAGACTCGAACACTCACATGGGACAATGGTTCTTAGTGGCCAAAAACTAGGACATTTTTTTCCCTATAGGTGACGGTGCAAGCAAGTGCCAGACCCTATACCCTTACCTTGGGATTCTCTTCGGCTGACCGAGGGTGTCGCCAGCTCTTACGGGATGTTGTGCCAGCACTTGCAAGAAATATTCTCAAGTCCTAGTTACTTTTGAGTGTGTGAGGATGCATATGTATTCTAGGATTTCGATCATCATACACAAACAAACAAAACCACTTTTTGATTGCTTAATCACATAGATTCATTTAAAGGGAAACTTATTTGATTTTTTCGCTTTGTTTTATGTATGTGACAAGAAGTTTGTTTTGATCATAGACTCTATCCTCTCAAGTTTTAACAAAACCAAACCTAGTCGACACCTGAATGGTCCCAACGGAACCTCGTCGATCCAGGCATCTTTTGGACCTCCCCCCATTACCGAGAGGGGTTCCAGGTATTTTGCCATTCAGGCGTCAAAGACGGAACACTGCCACCATTATTGTTTCGTCCTTTATTGGGGCAGCCGTAGTTGGGAACCCTAGTCGGTCTCCCAACACCACACCACACACTATTCCTCCCACGACCCCTAGGGGGCAGAGGAGTGCATCCCATTCGGGAAGCCCGCCGAATACACAGCAGGGTACGTCGCAGACTAACCCTCTTTCTAACGATAACTTTGTGTCTTCGCACGTTGCAATGGCATCAACCTCTCAGTCACATTTATTAGCTTCATTGAATCTACCCAATTTAACCAAGCTGACGAATGACCCCATCGCACACGGTCCTACATGGCCTCCCATGCCCACGAAGCTCACTTTGGATATACCAAAATTCGAAGGCAAGAAAGCGGAAGACCAAGGTAATCATGTCATGACCTTTCACCTATGGTGCTCATCGAACAATATCATTCTCAACACTATTCGATTGAGATTATTTCAACGCACTCTTACAAGAGTAGCCGCGAAGTGGTACGTGGAGCAACCCTCAGCTTCACATGGAACCTTTAGCGCCCTCGCTACCGCGCTCCTAACATATTTTCAGTTACCCATTCACCATGATTCTGGAATGGAATTACTGACTCGTTTTAGACAAACCCCCACCGTCCATATCTTGGACCATCTCCATGAATGGAGGCGGCATCGCAGTTTATGTAAAGCTAAACTCGATGATCGGGTTCTCTTATATTTGTTCTTGAAAACCCTTACGGCGGAGATTTCAAAGGATGTGGTGTAATAGAATCCCACGTCCGAAGAGGACACAATTAGCAAAAGCCCAGAAGCTTGAGTTGATTTATATGCAGTCAAGATACATTTATAACATCCTGCCTAACGCCCCGCGCCTGCAAAATTATTAAGAATTTCCAGGCACGTTGAACTCTGTAGACAGACTGATTTGGTCATTGACCCAAGGTTATCTAGGCAGCAGCAGTCAAAACCCAGGTTACACATAAAATTCTACCCAGAACATGCCTCAACCCGGTTTTCAAAGTCATCATATGCCTTAGCAAAATTTGATCAATAGGGCGCCAACGTATCACCAGGGAGGACCTTATCCTCTGGCTCAGGGGAATCTGTATGCATAAATAAACACTGACAAAAGATCTCCCCTCTAACATTCAAGTGCAAACCAGGGACAGCGTTATGCTCAGTCCCCAGCACACGATCCACCTATGCAAAACAATGCACAGGTGAACTTTTTGGAGCCGTCCTAAAACCAACCACACCAATATAACCAGGAGAACTACCCTCCTAACGTGGTAAAGAAAAAATCCAAAAACAAGCCAAAAAGGAACCTTGGATAGGGGGCAACAACCAGCAGCGACCACCGCAATCCCAGGCTGGAGGCAACTCCAACCAAAATCACAGCCAGGAGCCGAGCAAAGCCCAATGGCAGAGCAAAAGGCCACCTCTTTGAACAAACCATTCATGTTCGATATGTGGTGAGTACGGTCACTATACTCACCACTGCCACGATCTCCCTGACCTGAAGAAGCTACAGAGTAACCAAGGACAAGAAGGATCTTCCCAACAACCAGCCATGATGCAAGATCCTTTCCCCAATCAAGGGACGGTAAGCACTCGCCAGAAAAATACAGACGATTCCGGGAAAAATAGCCATGAAATCTACATGACTGGTGAAGTAATGTTTTTCCAAACACGGAATCGCAATTAAAACACCCCACCAGACACCAATACATCAGGGGAAATTACCAAAGCACCGACTGCACCTTTGACCATTCCAAAGATGCCTATAGAACCATTGCCAAAAATGGTGAAGGGACCTAATAGGCGAGCAAGAAACTACTCCAAAGCGGCCCATAATGATAGGATCGTGGAAGATTTAGCACAATCCCCCGCTGCTATGTCAGCTTTGGAAGTATTGCAGTCACGCCCAAAACAACGGAAATCCCTCCTTTCTGCATTAGACGCTATCGACCCTGTTGTTACGTGCCTAATGGATTTTGACTTAGACAAAGCCACCCCTCGGCTTCCTTCCATGGTCGCCTTCCAGATACCAGTGTCGGTGCAGAATATCACTATCCACCGATGTGTCATAGACGAGGGTTCATCCACGTGCATCATGTCTAAAAAAATTTGGCAGAAGTTAGGCTTTCCCAAACCAAAACCCTCAGTCATCACGCTTCGAGTGTATGATGGTCGTCCTTCGACCCCCGTCGGCCTCTACCAAAACATCCCGGTCTGCTTAGCTGAAAAGGCTTTCCACATAGACATTGAAGTCTTGGATGCTCACTTGGACTATAATATACTCCTTGGGCGGAGTTATATGTATGCCATATCTGCCATAGCCTCCTCTGTCTTCCGCATCATGATGTTCCCCCATGAGGACCGCATCATTACTGTAGACCAACTGACACACAGCGAGAAGCGACCCTTAACAAATACTAATGTAATTCTACCCTATGTAGATACAATATTCAAATGCTCTCTCATGGTACCAAGAATATGGCCCTGACCAATTCAAACCGTCGTCCGTTCTAGGGTCATTCCTAGGAGATCCTCCCATAATCCCTAAGTCATCGCCCGATGTCACAGGGGCTCTGGTGTGCATGATGTCCACATCAAGCACCAAAGTTGGTCAAGACATAGACACAAGCAGTAATGGCACCGAGTCATCAGCCATGACAGCCTCTCTAGCCTACACCGCCTCCCAAACCTCTTTCCTCTACGCCCGAGTTGGTTTCGTCTCCCATCAGGTTTTGGCAACACTAGTATTACCCAACATATTGTTGGCAATCCCAGTTTGGTACCTCATCCCCCTTGCGAAAACAGGAGCCACCACGTTACTACCACTAGATTGAATCCCCTCAGTCCTGAGGAGGCCCCACTCATCCAAGAAACAGTCGAAACCACCCCTATAAAGGAAATTCCCATTGCAAAACCAGTAGTTACGGCTAAGAAAACCGACAAGAGAGAAAAGAAGATGGTGACCCCTGCCATTCAATGGGAATCACCAGTCTGTGCCATATGTGACGTAATAGGTAACCCTACCCATATCTTTCCAAAGTTGGATGAATTGAAACCACTCCTTGGATCTGAGACAAACATCACGACGCCACGTTCCCGTAAAAAGGAACCTACCACCAAAGGTAAAGGCAAAGCATTGCGTACCAATCACGCATGCGCTCTATGCAGTAACTATGTGCACTATACCCATCATTTCCCAGAGATCCCGCGATACAAGGACGCCTTACACACCATCGATCGATCCTCTCAAGAGGATCCCTCAACCCAGTCTGTCGGAGATTAACCTCGTATCATCCTGTACCTACAGGAAGAGCGACAATCACCGGAAAGGCTCCCTGCCAGACCTCCTCCCCAAATCGAAAGGTGCGTACTTTGCGATGAACTTGATAATTTCATCATTGATTGCCCAACCTTTGAAATTTTCCAACGATGGTACCAAGTCCATATAGTATATCGCACCGACATGGACGTCCCATAATCATGTCATATATGTGGTGACAACCACCCAATACATCGTTGTCACTACATACCAAGATTCTGCACAACTCTAGCCTGTATGTGATCAACCATAGTCTGCCTCTCCTGAGAACATGGCACGGACTCGGAATCCATGAACAGTTCGACAACTCAAGAGGATGTGACAGACAGATCCGTCCCGTTCTTGCCAACTGAAAGATGACCAATCAGGGAGATACATCCCCCACCAAATGCCGACGACACAACACATCGTATACAATTCATATCATCGTGTATCAGAACTATGACTCGAGCTATCTGCTCATCTACCATAGGTGTCGAGTCATCTGCAACTATAAGAGTAGTTGTTCCTACGACAATGCAGACCCAATCTATCTACACTCTATCGACCACGTTTGGTTCCACCACCTCCACAATGGAATCCTTCTTGTGTCTCTCAACTAGCTTCTTACAGATTAACTTCGTTCAGCATAACCTTACATAGGAATAGTCCCCCTTCGGGTCCTTGTTTCATTCGGATGAGGATATCCTGGAGGCTATGACAGAGCCATATTACCCATGGGATGCAATGCACCACCATTTGTTGCTTCTCCCCAAAAACATGTTTAGTCCTAACAAGACGAAAGAACAAGAGATCTATGCGATCGAATCAAAATATTTCCTCCCCTCATGCAAAGTCGATTTGTTCAAAAACCCCATCCCAATGCCCGACGCGTTTGAGCAAGGAAACATGTCAAATATCTCAACTACCATCAAGGTGAACATATCCCAAAATCCTGCAAAGGTCGAAGAAATCTCACTGGGGGCAGCATGCTCTCTAGAAGAAATAACCTTTTATACCCAATAGCTACAAGAGTATTGAGATATCTTCACATGGGACTACTCAGAAATGCTTGGGCTTAGTCCTACTATCGTAGAGCACCATATTGACACTTGGCTTGACGTACCTCTAGTGCGCCAAAAACAACGTCAACTGCACCCATCTAAGGCCGAAGCAATAAAGTGAGAAATCGACAAGCTTCACAAAGCCGGGTTTATCTACCCCATCGCCTATACATCTTGGGTTTCCAATCCTGTTCCCATCATGAAAAAACAGGGCATTATACACGTTTGCATCGATTTTTGGGTTTTGAACAAAGCTTGTCCTAAAGACAATTATCCCACTCCATTCATGAACCAAGTCATCGATGCTTGTGCGGAACATGAGGCTCTATCCTTTATGGATGGGTTCTCCAGATACAATAAAATCCAAATCCTCCATATAGACCGGTACAAAACTGCGTTCACCACCCCCTGGGGAACATTCACATATAAGGTAATGCCATTTGGCCTACAAGACGTCAGAGCCACATTCCAATGGGCCATGAATTATACATTTCATTACTTGGCGCACCTTATCCTTGCCTACTTGGAAAACCTAATCGTACGCTCCAAGAAGCGCTCAGACCACCTCCAAGATCCACGATTGGTATTCCAATGATGTTGTCAATACAACCTATGCTTGAACCCCCTTAAGTGTGTCTTTTGCATTAGTGAAGGAAGACTCTTCGGTTTTATCGTATCCCTGCAAGGAATTTGTGTGGACCCCCTCAAGGTCCAAGCCATCAAAGAGGTACCTCCATCTCAAACCCTTAGGAAACTTCAAATCCTGTAGGGGAAGGCCAATTTTCTGAGAAGCTTTGTCCCAGATTATGCCACCTGCGCTCAAGAGTTCCTATGCTTCCTTCGCCAGGGCATCCCATTTAAATGGGATGATTTCACCCAGAAAGCGTTCGATGCATGAAAAAAACATTATCTTCAGCACCCCTCATCAGTTCCCCAGACTATGACAAATATTATATCCTGTATTTATCAGCGTCTGAGTCCACGTTAGCTGGAGTGTTATTCCAGAGCACGTAATCTACTACGTCAACAAAACCTTATTGGGTCCAGCATTAAGATATGAGCCTAAAGAAAAAACTACACTGGCATTGATTTATGCAGTCCAAAAAATTCGCCACTACATCATCTTAAGAACCACTACAGTCATTGCAGATATTAACCCCATTAAATACCTCCTCACACGCCGCCTAATGAACCATAAGTACGCCCGCTGGATAGTCATTCTACAAGAATATGAATTACAGTTTTTCTCCCCAAAAAGAAAAAAGGCGCTTTCCCTAGCATATTTCATTACAGATCTCCTGGGAGAGACCAAGGGATCATCAATGAACTATTCGCTACCTGATGAACACCTCTTCTTCATAGCAACTGACGACCCTTGGTACGATGATATTCTCTTGTTCTTGCGAACCCAAAAGTTCAAACATCATCTCACTCGAGACGACCGTCAGTGCATACACCAGAAAGCCCCACGATATCTCCTCATGGGAGATGTCTTATATCGACGAGGCATCGACAACATTTTACGGTGGTGCCTCACCCACAACCAAGTGGAACAAGCCCTTAATGACTGCCACAGAGGCGCTTGCCCAAAACGTCCAACGGGAAAGATATTTTTGGCCCTCCTTGTTTCATGACTACATTACAGCAGTCAAAAGATGCAAACGATGCCAATGCTTCGCCCATAAAGCAAGAGCACCTCCTACTCATCTGCATCCTGTCATCGTCGTCAGTCCCTTTTGTAAATGGGGGATTAAATTCATGAATTGCAACCCCACCTCATCATGCAACCATAAATACATCACCATGGATGTCGACTATTTCACCAAGTGGGCTGAGGTCATGCCTACATAGGACAACACAATAGAAACCATCGCTCTAATTCTGTTCAACTACGTGATCGCCCGATTCGGCGTCCCCAAAGAGTTAGTCTCTGACCATGGGAAACACTTTGAGAATGAATTTTTTGAGGAACTATCTCACCACCTCGGATTCACCCATGAATTCTCTTCACCATACTACCCCCAATCCAATGGACAAGTAGAATCTACTAACAAAGGACTCAAAACTACGTGACAATGCATGGTGAATAACCGTAAAACCAACTGGCACCATATGCTCTTTTCCGCCTTGTGGGCATACCGCACGACAGTAAAGAAGTTAACTGGTTTCACTCCTTTCCACTTAGTATATGGGGTCGAGGCTGTGATTCCCATCGAACGCGAGATCCAAAATTAACATGCAGCCATCGAAATCCTTGAGAATACCCAGCTTCTAGAACAGCGCCTAGTACAACTAGAGCTTGTCAACGAAAATCGACGGCAGTCGCTGCAACACAACGACGACCACAAGAAAAGGGTAAAAAAATCATTAGACCACCACATCACCCCTTGCTCATTCACCGAGGGAGAATTATTCCTTCGCTATGATGTTGCAAAAGAAGCCCTAGGGCCGGGAAAGTTTGAAACCTTGTGGAAAGGACCCTACATCATTAAACATTGCCTCTGACAAGGGGCATACATCTTGACAGAACCAGACAGGACCTGCCTCAATAACCCCGTAAACTGCCTTTACCTCAAGAAATTCTACCCATAAGGGCCAAGAATACCCTTCCCTAGAGTGTTCGTACACAAAACCCCAACAAATCAAAATTTTTGACCAAAGGAATTATTTAAAAAAGCGCTCAAAAGTGCCACCATGGAGCACCAACCTGAACCCTATTTCGGATTTGCTGATGGAGCATCAAGATGGTCTCAAAGTTTATCCGCAGCTGTCTGGGTCATTTACCATCTTGATTGATCTCCACTATGCTCAAACTGTGTGTGCATTGGTTCAGCAACAAACAATCAGGCATCATATGACGTTGTCGTCGGACTTATGTGCGATGCCTTCCATAAGGGTATACACCATATGCATACCTACCTCGATTACCAGTTAGGAGTGTCACAGTTAAACCAAACATTTGAGACAAGAGATACACATCTATTTAGAAAATATTTGCATGCCAAAAGATTAAGCAGACAATTTGACTATATCACATTTGCACATGTACCAAGGAGTCAAAACTAAATAGCTGATCGCATAGCTAACAATATCCTAAACTGGAATGCATCTCGTATAAAAAATCACACATAAAAACCACAAATACATATATCCATCAGCATAAAATCATACATAAACCGAAATAGGTGACACATCATGTAGAGCCGCAAAAAATATCTCTCATATATATATCACAATGTGTATGTCTAGGTACAAAAAATCGTGTCGTTGGCCCAACTGCCAGCCCAAAGATACAAAAGTCGTCAAAAATCAGGGAAGCATCCTCATAACGAGTGCTTTCCCTATGTACAAATATACTCTAGGGTGGTGCGCCCTCGGGAGGGGCACCTAGACCCACCACTGCGCCCGGTGCCACCACTGGAGCCGTCGTTGCAACCGCGATCACCACCCAACGAAGAATGGGTCGATAGTCCCTCTTGCGGGCCATCACAGTCTCCAACCAAACCTCCTAGAAGTCATCCATGAAACCCCAAGCAAGCATCCCTTGGGTCAAGTGATCCACTCAACCCCAGAAATCCTCAAGAACTGATACCTGAGCTGTCAGTTTTGCAATACGAGCATCTTCCGTATCTGCATGTTCCACTGTCGCGTCGGCACGAGCTCACTCGGCCGCAATATCCCCAGCAACTGAGTTGCTGCCCTCCCTTGAAGGGTCAACACCACCTCCAGGTCCCCCAGCAACACCCCCTCCCTGATCACCCCTAGGCCGTTGTGGAGGATCGTGGCCGACCAACTGAGCCACGGGGCAACCCACCTCACCAACATCAGCAAGAGTAACCAAAGTAATGTTAGTGTCACTATAAAAACACATAAGTACATGCATACTCAAATAAATGTAGATAACATACACAATGCACCTGGGGGACCCAGAGTGTAACCATAAGGGAGACCCTTGTTTGAATCCCCTCTGAAGTCCATCCCCGCGTACAGGTATGGTAATAACATCTGCAGGTTGGCCTCGAACCAGGCCTCTGTCCTGGGATTCCAGTAACGCCCCACCATGTCACCACCACCTTGTGGCATCACCAAAGCCCATCTCCTCATACGGGGCTCTCGTGGCCCCCCAAGAGGCACCGCCACTATTGGCCTAGGCAGCGCTACTCTCTCGTACATAATTCTGCACAAGATACTGGTGTACGCAAACGACTTAGATCCAAATTGGACCTTGTTGAGCTATGACACCATCCCGTCAAAACAGAAACAAGCGAAGTTGAAAAAATGCTCGGATCTCAACCGGCACAGCACTCCAACCTGCGGTCCTGATGCCTGATGCGGAACAACCAACCCTACTAGTTTCAAAATCACTGCCAGAGCACATCGCTTTGCCAGATCTATAATTGATCCAAAGCTGATGTATCCCTCCGTAAGAGGCGCCCCACCACAGTGGTGTCTCCTAAATCTCTCCAAGTCCACTCTCCCGGCAGGGAGTGGATATCTCAGCACCTCACCCTGAGGTAGTAACCCGGTCTCAAAATAAACATTTGTCTCAAGACGGATTACCAAGTGTGTCCCACGCAATATGAACATGTTGTGCCTCCTGCGCCAATGATGAATCACGTAACGTAGCAGTCGGTCCGGCAACCGAAGAAGCTCGTTCTCCGCAAACTTCAGGAGTCCCCATAGTGCCAGCTGACTACGCGCCCCAACATCAGCAGCCAGCTCAGCATGGATCTGGGACCAATCCCACTCCCTCCACAATAACCTGTCATCAAAATAGGTACCCATCTATACAAATAAAACCCAAAAATAGGAAAAAATCCAAAAATAATTTATGCCTCGGCTTTGTGTGCATGTCCCTCAGACAGGCGCGCTTAGCGCGCGCCTGTATTTTTCACAGGCGCACTGAAAAGGGGGAATGAGCGCATTAGCGCGCTTATCCCTTGAAAAAACTCACAGGGGGCGCGCCTTTTCCCTGATCGCCTGCTCAATATAGGGAAAAAAACACCTAGAATCCGTACAAACCCAGTCTGTACAGACCCTGACACCATCAAACTGAAAAAATTCAAGTACAGGACGTCATGAATGTTACCTGGGCATGATCTCATGAATCCCTGGTGCTCATGCTGACCGCAAAAGTAAGAATTTCTATGAAGAGTCCTCTGACCTCTCAAAAACTCAGCAAGTACAAATGAATTGAATTAGGGCCATATCCACCTATATATCGCCCTTTTTTAAAACTTTGGAGGACCATAACGAGAGATCAGAAGGTCCGTTCTCCAAACCGTAAGTTGCACCACAATCAACACTCCATGATGAACAGAGGCAATGCCACACATTCGCACTCCTGAAAAATAAATTTTCAGCGCTGACAGGTATGCCCTCTCTCATCTTCTTTTTTAAGGCTCATGACTTTCAATAGTATTTGATAAATAAGATTCTTCACTTGAGGTAGTTGTTGTTGCGGGAAAATCTCGCAAACCATCCACAACGTTATCTCCTGAAACTTCCAGAGCAGGTATCATTCTACCACCAGCATGATAGAGTCCCAAACAATTCTGCATATCTTGACATCATTTCTCCATCAGAAATAAACCATAGGGTCCTCATACACAATGGTTTTTATAATCACCTCACCCTGCACATGATAAACATCTGCATTTGTCAGTAGAGCCTCCCCTCCATGGCGTCCATCACCCACAGTAGACCATATATCACAACATAAGTGATGCGATGGCCATACCACTTCAGTTTGGGAAGCACCTCATGCCCATCCAATCACCATGCATAAGGTAAAGTTTACCATACAAGCTAAAACCCCCTTCTCGGATGACCAAGTTGTACAAGCAGATCAAGAGCGCACCACCGTGCCTCACATTTGGCCCAACATACCTCCATCAGCATAATCCCATCTGCGATACTTCCTCATCCGCTTCATTAACCCCAAACATGAGACCAACCAATGGGACCCCCACCCTCAACAAAACACCTTCCTCACACCATCAGTGAGCGAACACTTTCATGCTTTTGGATACCCATCTCTGTGTTTTGTACAAACCAAACCCCATTATTTTATTCTTTTGGTAAGTTTACAAAGACCCCGAACGGTGCACTACATCCTTCACCCTCTCATTTCATCTTTTCTCCCACGGCAGCAGTCCCTGAACACCCTTGGTCGAAGTATTATACCACCCACGCAAACGCCATCATGACATTCATATTGAATTTACACCCACCCTGGAATTCCTACCGACTCCAGGGATTTCCCGATCAGAAATAACTATGACTACCACCAGGCTGCTTAAGTATACTCCGACCTAGGGCCACTAAATCCCCATCATCATTTTTCAGTCACCTTCACCTACATGCCTATGTTAAACCCATCACATCCAGGTCCTTTACCCCTTATGTCAGTGACCCCTTGTTCGGTTGAGGCTTCCTTTTTGTTGACTTCAACACCTATATTCCAAAAAGGAAGTGGTACCTTGGACCACCCCTCCCCATACAAGGGGCATCCTTGGGTGGCACTGTGGGAGACATCATTGTCCACAGATGTCATCGATCCTCCTGACATTCGACTTCAACAAAAGCTTTCATGTCAAGATGGTATCTTACCTTACAACAATTTCACTTTGATCAAATTCGTCAAAGACTCGTGCCTCCATAAGCGTCTCTGTAAAAAATGCTTACTCAGGAAGGTCCCAGCTAGCACCTATGCGTACAATGCGCAGCTATATGCCATACCAATTTTATGCATATAGGTACCCTATTCCACCTATGGTGAAACAAAAAACGCCCCCGAGGGCATTAGTAGTCGTCGTCAGCAACCACCAACATCACTACCATGTCAGTGATACAGGCAGAACACATATTTGTCAACTAGATTTGTTTAACTAGCCACAGCATCACGAGTATGGGACATGCTCGCCTCGTTGAAAATTTGTATTGTATTGTAAATTGTATTTTGTTACAAGGATCCCTTAGGCCATGGTCATTCTTGGAAATGGTGCGGGGTGTTTTCAATTCCAAGCTTCACGCAGGACTCTCTTTCTCTCTCTCTCTACGCACGATATAGAAAATTAACTATAATGTATTTCGGCAATATAGTTCTTCCTAGGCCCCACACATTAGGGGCAACTATTAACACTGGAAAATCGTACAGCACAAGACGACATTAATTAATGTCAGGAAAAAGAATTTACATGGCTAGAAGACATTACAGAATATGGAAAGTATTTAAAAATCTCTAAGGTCTGAGGAAAATCAAATTTGAACTAGTCCTAAATGCTATTTGCACGCATAATCCTTCGTGAAGAGCGCCTTCTGCGCACATTTTTTCCCGATATGCATGCAATCCTGGGAGTGGTGAAATGTCACTATCCGGGACCACACAAAGCAAAGGACAAGTGATTCCTTACTTGGAGCCGCCTAAGGACAGCCACCAATGCCTCCTTAGACACTATGTGAGCACACAATCGAATATTTGGAGCACACAAAGGAATCATACCCCTCTCTTGGGTCACCATCCTTCATGTACCAAGAGAGGGAAGGGAGGATTTGAAATCTCCTATATAATACCACCATGAGATGAAGAATTGTTGAACACATTGTTATGCTAGCCGGAATTTCCCAAGCAATACCAGCAATATGTGAGACAAAGCTGAATATAGAGGGGACTCAATTGTTGGCCACCCAACAAGTAAAGTCCAACATAGTAGAGAGAGAGGGAGACTGCACCGAGGCAAGCTTGGGATGAAAACATCCTTGCATCGAGACCTAGAACCATTGTCTAGGGGCCCTTTGGCAAGAGGGTAAATTTTCACTCTTATTACTACCAGCACTCAATAAGAAGGGGTCTAGAGACATCGTTGACATTATTGTTGTCGTTTGACTCTTTTCAGAGCTCGTGTTTATTTGTTTTAGTTTTTAGTTTATATATGCATGCTATTTCTCTATCTAGTATGCTTATTGATTCTAGCGTGTTCCACTAACTTTCTTGACTCAACTTCTTTTTTTTCCTATTACCAATAACTTAAGTGGGTAGACCACACCCATTAAGTTGGTGTGATTTCGTACATATGTGCACCAAACACACCACAAAAATGGGATTGGAATTTTGACAAGATCTTTGTCAATAATAGCATGCCCCATTGTTTTATCAACTGCCTTGTTTTCTTGACTATCTGCACTTTTATTATTATCCCTTAAGATGTGATAGTAAGTAATCTTCCAAATCTTCTTTTCATATTGATTTATCATTTCTAGAATATGGCATAGGGCTGCATTTTTTAAACTATTTCCATTGACCATTGCCTATATAATGATCGATGAGTCTCCAAAGATTATTGGCTTCATTGTCCTTCTTTCTTTTAATGTTTTGACCCCAAGGATAATCCCATAAGCTTCCGCTATGTTGTTAGACATAGTGCCTTATCCCCAATTATACAATATGGTGTTTCTCTTATCTCTGGTGAGTATTTTCCTCTGGACCCTGCTTTTTCAGGATTATTTTTCAAAGCCCCATCGAAGAAGAGAAGGGGTCTGTTGATTGAGCTAATCAAATTATGTAAGTCTTATTTTGTGAGCCTTATTTTCCACTTTGTTTTTCACTTTCTTTACATGGAAATTTCTGCAAAATTGGACTTGCTACTTGAAAACCTTGCCCACTCTCTTTCTTCTACTTGAAGTCGTACCCAATAAATTCCTTTTGTTCCTTTAGCATAATAGAATTCAGAGACTTGACCCCATGTTTTGGATATTACCATTTCCACTTTTATCTTTTTATTCTTGAAAATCTTGTTGTTTCTGGCTAACCATATATGTCAGCATAAAAACGAGGGAATGTCGGTCCAGTACCTTTGCACAATGCTTTTATTTTTGAGAGAGTAAGGATAATTATTTTTCCAGATAACCAGAAACTCATTGAGTGGGATGGTGTAATTTATATTTTATATTATTGGAGAGGCCACACCCTTCCAACATTCTTTGGTGAAGTTACATTCTATGAACAAGTGTTGAATTTTTTCTTCCTCCTGTAGACACAATGGGCACTGAGAGGGCCCAAAAATTCCTCTTTTTTTCAAGTTCTCTGCAGTGAGGATTTTTCTATTTAGAAGAGTCCAGATGAATATTTTAATTTTAGGTAAGCTTTCAACTTTCTAGAGGTGCCAAAATTGTTTCCCTTGTTGTTCTTGAAGCACTGTATATCCCGATTTGATGGTATACTCCCCTCTTGTAGGAGTCAAAATGTGTGCATCATGTTTCCTTTTTTCCAATGGGGCTACGCCTTTTAATAGGGAAGTCAGAATATCCCATTGATTTTTTAATTCCTGTGGTAGATTGGGAGTTTTCCATTGTTTCCATATTCCGTCAAATTCCCACTGTGATATTTTTCCCAGGTTGGAGAGGCCCTTTGAAGTCATCCAGTTCCCCAGTCTTAAAATTTCTTGGTTATTACATAATGGCTCACTTCCAATTATTTTTTTTGTCCACAAATTAATGTTTTTTCAATTGCCCGACATTCTTGAAATGTTGTTTTTGATCAGCTGTAGCACCTTGACTGTGAGCTTCCACATTTGAGTACAAGGTCTGAGAGGTGCATTCTTGCCCAAGATGGAGATCCTTGGAGCGCTTAAGTATTTTGACTCTAAATCATGCTTCCACAAAATTCTTTCCCCAGTGATGAATCTCCAAGGAATCTTGGATCCAATTGCCATATTCCTCAAACCAGGTATTCTGACAGAGAGACCTTCATTCTTATATTGCATTGTTACTTGAATTCATTTGATTAAACTAAATTTCTTGGTTTCTGTTTTTCGTCCTTGCCATAGAAATCCTCTGATTTTAATTTCTATTTTCTTATTTATGCTTGCAAGGGCAGAGATCATGGAAAACTGATAGAGGGGAAGGGACGAGAGAATGGATTTAATAAGGATGACTATTCCTGCTTGATTCAACCAAATCATTCCCCAAGAATGGATATTATTTTTCATCTTCTTAGTGTATTTGTTCCAGATTTCAGTTTTCAGATTTTTCTTAGTTATTGGTAGCCCAAGATATTGGAAATGACTCTAGTTGGCTTGGAAATGGATTTCTAAGATTTGATACATTCTTTGAAGTGTCCGTTGAGGAGTGTTCCAGCCAAAGATGCAACTTTTGTCATTTTTCACTAGTACTTCAGAGACATCCATAAAATTGTCAAGGATTGTTTTGAATCTTCTTGCAACTACATAAGATGCTCCTCCCATGAGAAGGGTGTCATCTGCAAATAGCGAGTGATTTATGATTTTAACCCCTTTGCTTATTGACAGACCATTCAAGGTGTGGTTTCTTCTACAGTGCTCCAACTTTCTGCTTAGTGAATCAAACATCAATATATAAAGGAAAGGGGACAAGGGGTAGCCTTGTCTTAGTCCCAAAGAACTCTGGAAAAAATTGGATGGTCTTCCATTAACTAGAGGAGCAATCCAAGGGCCATTAGTGCAGGATTTTATGATGTCGATGAACTCAGTTTAAAAGCAAAAAAAAATTAAGACTTCTGATAGAAAGGACAAATTTACTCTATCAAATGCATTTTCCATGTCCATTTTCAAGATGAATCCCTGTTCTTTGCATGTTATGCTATAGTGCAAAGCCTCTTGTACTAGAATTATGTTGTCTAATATCTATCTACAAGGAATGAAGCCACCTTGGTTTTCTGTGATTAGAGAGTGGAGAAGGGGTTTAATGTGACTTGCAAGCTTTTTGATATTATTTTGTAAGAGGTGTTACAAAGGGATATTGGTCGAAATCTTCTTAGAGAGGAGGGACATGCATCTTTTGGTATAAGGGCTAGGTAGGTAGAGTTTTTGAATCCTCCCATCTTATTTTTTTTTAAACATATCTGATCATCTTTAGCATTTCGTTTTTTAATCAATTGCAAATATGAGCAGTAGAATGAGATGGAGAATCCATCCGGTCCTGGAGCTTTATCTAGATGGAAACTCCAAATGGCTGCCATTAACTCTACTTCTGTGACTTCTTTGGTTATCTCATTATTATTTTCCTAATTTATTCTATGTGGGACATGTTTTAAGAATTATTTCACCTCTGATCGCCCATTCTTTAGTGTTAGAATATATTTGTAGTGATTGTGCATCTCTTTCTTTATATCTTCATGTTCTCTAATCTCAACACCTCCCTCTCCTATGATTTTTTTAATGTTGTTTCTTATCAATCTGGCTTTTTCTTGAGTTGTGGAAGAATGTTGTGTTCTTGTCCCCTGTTTGGATCCACAATTATATGGACTTTAATCTCCAAACCTCTTCTTCCTTCCTATTATTTATGTATATTTCCCAATGTATCTCTTTCTCCCTTATCAGATGTTCTTTTATGTCCTCCATATTTTCCAATTTCTCTTGAGTTTTTGCCAATTCGTTTTGAAGATCCTCCTTTTCCTTTTGTTGTTCCTTGTAACTTATTTTTTCCCACTGCTTAAGGCTTTTTCTGACACTCCTCAATTTAGTTTCCCATATGAAGCTGGGTGAGCCATTTATTTTCTTCTTCCAAGATCTTATGATTAAATGCTTTTCCTCTTCATTGTTGTTCCATAATTGGTTATACCTGAATGGGAGAGGCTCGAATTTTTCAAAGGAGCCCAAAACTAGAGCCATCGGTTTATGATCTGAGGCTACTGAGGGAATGATCTTGGAGGCTACCAAATTGTAGTTAGATATTATGTTGTCCTTGTAGGTTTTAACCCTATACATAAATTATCTGCAAACAAATTTTAAAGACAGAAAATAAACAATAGCGAGAGCATAAAACATAAAATAGATATACACAGAGATTTTCCCCTAGATCCTAAATCAGGAATACTAGCTTGATTTTTGAATTATATTCCTTTTAGTGTTACAACACACACACACACATATATATACATTCCGAAGCATACATAAACCCCAATCCATTAACCCTAGATTAGAACATAACCATAGTTCCCTTGACCGAATCTACAAAATACCAGGGGTCGAAAATCATCATGCCCCAAAACCATGTGCAAACCCATGCACAAAACCATGTGTGCAGTCATGCAAGCAGGGTCCAAAGAAATTTCCTGAAGTGGCTTTACCCCGGACCACGAAACAGGGGGCTACGCCAGCCATGACCCCACAATTGTGCCTAGCACGATTAACTCTTCCCCACACAGCACGACTAATCGTGGAAAGCATATAACACATACCCAACAGTCCTTAATTCAGCCTTTCCTTTATATTATGCTTTCCTACCCTCTTATTATCCCAAGTGTACTTTCCATTCTGGGAGGGATATCAAGTAAATTGCAACTCTCAATGAGCTCTTAAAGAGTGTCACGGGAGCGATCTAGATGGAAATAACCCCCTCTTTTTTCATCAACATTTAGGACTATATTAGATATCCTCCAAGAATGATATTTTCTTCTTTTTCAAGAAGCATATTTTCTTTCAGTGATTTCCAACATATTCCATTGTCCTTATAATGGTTTGGGGAATTGAGATTGTAAAGTTTGATTTGGCTTTCCTTAATTTTACTTTTTAACTCGCTATTTATCCAGTGTGAATCCATTCTCTTGTTCTATAATTCCCACTTATCTTTATTTCAGATTGTACTGATTCCTCCCAATGCACCAATGGCGAACACAATTGTTCCTTCATAGTTTTTCATTTTTTGAATGATGTTTTCCATTTCTTGAATGTTGTTTTCGGTCTCCTGGATCATTAGGATATCTGGTTTTTCCCCTATTATAAGATCCCTTATTATGTTTAGTTTGGAGGGATGTCCTAGTCCTCTGCAGTTCCAAGAGACGAATTTCATTATTTATTTTGGTTTTTTACCAAGGGACCTTTCCCTCAGTTATTATTTGGGCCTTTATCTTTGCTCTGAGTTCCTTTTTCGAGGTATATTTCCATTGGTTGTTGAGTGCATAATGTAATCTCCTTTGTTGCTGCTTCGTCTCTTAGTTCCTTGTTTCATTTTATTCCTTGTTTCTTGGTGTGATCAGCTGATGCCAATGATGATTTTAATTTATTTCTAGTGAGGATCCTTTCCAAGGAAGAGGGGGGAGGACTAGGAGGGAAGAGAGGGGCAGCCAAAAGATGAGGGCCAAATAATGTGAAGCTAGGGGGGAGGGGAGGAGAAGAGAAACCACTGAGGGACGCAGGAGAGTAGATGAGGGGAGAAAGGGTGGATGGAGGAGGGTCAGAGGGGATGTCAAGAGGATAAAAATGATTCAGGACAAAGAGAGAAGTGGATTCAGGGAGGAGGGAGGAGGAAGGGAGGGGGATATTTGAAGGAGGGGATGAGAGTGTTGTAGTAGAAGGGATAGGGACATGCGAGGTTTTATTTGTGTTTTTTTTTACTTGCTCCTATTTTTGTTCTTGCACTTCTTCAATTTTCTTTTCTTGTTCTTCTTCCTTACTAATGTATTTGTGAAATTCTCGTATTCATGACATACCTTTAAATTGAAGGGTATTTTCAAATAGTCCAGCTGCTGTATGTGTGTACAATTGTCTACTTTGAGCTTGATAGCCTCCAAGAGTCCTTCTCCTAAGTCCACTTCAATGCAAATCCTCACATAGGCCCGCAAGTTGTCTTTTGGCTCGCTCTTGTCGATATATTTTCTGACTGTGTTTCTAATAGTTTGGATAGATTCGTCTCCCCAACAATGCAAGGAAATATGTGGTAGTCAAACCTATACTGGGATCGCATTCAGGATGTCTAGCTCGATATTAAATTCTAGGGTCCATCTATTTAGATAGAGTCCTCATGTATCCATAAAATACAGTTTGCTTCTGAAGATAAGGTCTTTGTCTTCCTTTGTTTCGAAGTGAAAGGTGAAGTATCCCCTTCCACAAAATCTGATGGGTATTTTCCCTTGTGTCACTTGAGACCAGTTTCTCTCTACCCACTTCTGAACTATTTTTGGTGATGGCCACAGTCTTGTGAATTTTCCAATGAGTCCTTTTTCTAATAATGAAAGGGAAAATTTTCGTGGGAGAGTTGGAGGCAGAGTGATCTCTGGGATTCTGTCAAGTTTCTTCACAAATTTTGAAATGGCAGGGTGTGATCACAAAGGTCCCATTGAGGAGACCAGAGAGGCAAACATAATTTCAAATGCGTCATGAGGAGGTTTCTCATCGTTTTGAGGTTGCAAATCGATATGAGGAGAAGCAGGAAGTGATTACACGCCCGAATCGGACTCCAAGGGGGCCATGGTAGTGGAGGGTTGAGGCAGAGGTTGAAAACCAATCTCCAGTAGCCTAGGTCAGACAGCGCGCGTGAAATCTCATAAAACAAATACTAATAGTCACATATTACATATTAAAGGTTGAAATTTATCTCAAAATTTATCTTCTTTTTTTCTTCTTTTTTAATAAAATCGATTAATTAAAAAAAATGTTATATGAACATGTGTGATATGAAAAAGAGTTATGGTTTTTTTGGGTCTGTAGAATTAGTAAATCCATGATTTTGACCCACATAACAAGCTTAATCACAGGTTAAAAATATCCATGATATTGTGGAGGTAAATTCTTATGTTAAGAGACTCTCTCTATATATGTGTGTGTGTGTGTGTGTGTGTTCAACTCATATATTAATTATTTTTATAAATAATAATAGTAATTAACTCCCTAGCTAAGCCCTCCTTGTTGGCTAGAAAAAATGATATATTTTATGGGGAAGCGTTATTCCTACCTCTTTGTGGTAGGTCCACAATCATTCTCAACCACATTCCTATCGTTTTCAATAGGATTGTTTCCTCTGCCTCCTTGTCGAATGAATCATTTATGCCCTTTATTACATTTTCTGGTGATAAGGGTGTTGCCTCTCCTCAAGTCAAGTGGGATCTCATCAAGCTCTCACTTAGTAATTCTATGACATTATAAAATATGTAGATATCAATCACCCTTCCTCTGGTTTTAAACTGTTTCCTATCAGTGAACCTCCCTCGATAGAGGTTTCCTTAGGGGCTGAGGCCTTGAGCAAAGCAAATTTTTTCTCTGAGGAAAGTATCATTTGTAGGCTCAATGGCCTGTGGCCGAAGATTTTTGACATCCATTCAGGGAATACTGAGCATTGGAATCCTTTCATCTCTACAGATATGAACATTTACCCTCTAGCAAGAGGTTTTTTCATTAGAATTTTTTACAAAGTTGGTAATTGTGATCCGATTTCATATTCTAGTCCATGGTTTTGGGGTAGTGCAAGGATCTCTTTGCAGCCCTAGTTCTCCTCTTTTGAGCCTCTCTCGGCATCAATTTCGATTGGCCCAATTTGGGTAAGGCTTCCTAAACTCCCTTTGCATATGTGGAATCTTGCTACTTTGACTTCAATTGGTAATTCTTTAGGCATATTCTATTGCTAAAATGAAGACACAAATTATTATCTGAAGCTCACATATGTTCACATTTGTTTGGAAATGGACTTCAGTGTGAGATTTCCTGCTGAAATAAAGCTATCTAGCTCCGACTATTCCAAGGTGCAAACTTTGGATTATGAAAATGTCTCTTTTTGTTAGAGATTTCTATGAGATTGGACACACTTTAAAATATTGTCCCAAATATGGTAAGACCAAGTCAAAGAAATCCTCTTGAAAACCAAGATGGTGGGAAGGCACAAATTTCAATCATTATTCAATTTCAAAGGAGGATTCTCATCTTTTTCACTACAATGAATCCTACTTGAAAAACGGTACAAAACTATTAGAGCCCAAGAACGATCCTCCTCAAGAACCAATAGTCTCAACCGTGAACTATTCAATGTCAAGCAGTGAAGTGGTGGTATTCGATGCAAAATAAAATGCAAGTAATTTTCCTATATCTATGAAGATACCACATGTAAAAAATATTATCGTTACAAAACCTCCAATTTTGGATAAGGGAAAATCCATACCAGCAACCTTAGGGTGTGTGTCTTCAAAAAAGATCAACATGAAGGCTCCTTAGTGGGTAGAACAGGTAGAAGTGGCACTCTCTTCTTTGGATCGAAAGAAGGAATTTGATAGTAGAATTTCCTCAAAAGGGGGTGATTCTCCAAAATCAACAGAAAATTTGGGTTGGACCCAAGTAAGAAAAAAAATGAAAAGTAACTCTCACGGAAAGAAAAAAAACAACTCAAAGAAAAAAATTAAGAAAGGAATGGGCTACAAATATATCTCAATTTTAGGGGTTTTTTGGAATGTTTTCAATTGGAATGACTCAAATTCCCATTAGAGGGGCGTCCCTATGCAAGGTTTGGGTTGATCATGAGTGCTCTAAACCCATACCTTCAAGGAATTTTGACAAAGAAATGTATCGGTTTGGGTAAAATCCCAATTTAATTAACATAAATTTCTATCCATTTTTTAATAATAATAATAATTTAAAATAAAATTATAATTTAGTTACTTTCAATGATTTTTTTTAATCTTGTCAATTTGATATGTATCATTAGAGAAGCGTTTCACTGTAGTATATAAGTTAAACATATATACATTATAAAAAAAAGCATGTAACAAGATTCTTAACCATCTAAATTCACCCTCATTTTATTATGGAGATTCCTAAACTATAAAAAAAGTTTTACAATACATGGGCTAATACCATGGCTTATCAATATCACATGCCCAATAAACCATAACTTATGTCTTTTTCTTTTTAATTTATCAATTTAATTTAAAGGGTGAAAATAACATAACTACTTTGAGATATGTTTCAACCTTTCATTTATGAGTACTATTAAGATTATTCAAGTGTTTTATGATTTAGTTAAATCCCTAACTACCAATTAATAGTTATTTATAATATAATTACAATATTACAAGCTTTACATTATTTACTTAATAAAAAAAATATCAACTTTACTTAAAAAAACCAAACATTATATCCCATTATGAAGAATATATTTTAAGTCCTTATTTCAATGTCCATATTAAACTAGGGCTACATAGTAGCTACTGTGTGCCCCTTAGTTTAAATGTAACTAAATAAAAGTAAAAATAGTAAATTAAGTTAGTGTTAAGGTTTAGAAACATGGTAATTTACATTCTATTGATTGGTAAATTGAGGTATTTTCTTATTTGTAATTCAACATTGTCACGTTGTCACGGTGTAGAATCCAATCCTACTCAACAACAATAATAATAATAACTTTATTGGTTACTCATAGGTGTATGTTGGAAAGTCACATTTGCATATATAAACAAATTGATTACTAAGCCACTTATATTTTTAAAAAGGCATATTGCAATCAAGAAAGAAAAACACACCTATTCAATATAAATAAAGGTTTTTTCATACGACGTATCTTTTGTTTACTTATTGGAGAGAAAATAAAATTGCATACAATATATCTCTTGTTTACATGTTGGAGAGAAAATGAAATTGCATACAATACATCTCTCCTTTACGTATTGGAGTGAAAATGGATAGCTTGTATATTAGAGAAAATGGTACCTGGACAACAATCATCAACATAATTAAACTTAAAATAATCAATCCAAAAAATAATTTAATTAACTTGAAAAATGATGATTTATTAACTCATAAATACATATATTGACAAGAGAAATGACACTAACATTAGTATAATGACACTAACATTAGTATTGTTTTTTTTTAATCTGATCACTTGTTTTAGTATTAACACTACCATTACGTCTTTTTTAATATCATTTTTTAAATCACATCACTATTTTGAGTATGATCTTTATTCTCTTTGACATGTCAAGTTCTAAGAGTTTTTTTACTAGCATTTTTAAAATCACATCACTAGTTTGAGTATGATCTTTATTCTCTTTGACATGTAAGTTCTAAGTTTTGGGATAGATATTTTTTAAAAGAAAAACAAAGGTTTATAGTGAAAATTCACAGCTTATAAAAATAATTATAAAATTTAAATAAAAATTAAGATTTAATAATTTGACATTTCTAATTAATAATATATATTTTTAGAATATATATATTTAGGTTTATAGTGAAAATTCACAGCTTATAAAAATAATTATAAAAATTAAATAAAAATTAATATTTAATATTTAAGAATTTGACATTTCTAATTAATAATATATTTTTTTAGCATATATATATATATATATATATATATTAAAAAAATATCTACACTAATATTTCCAAAATTTGCATATAAAAATAGATACTCTCAAACAATGTTAAATAATAAACTTAAAAAATCCCTCATCAACACTCTACAAGTTATCAACAAAATGGATAACCAATACAAATACCCCAAAACATTTGATCCAATTAAAATTAAACCTTATGTGACAACTCGCTTAAGTGAAAACTAAATTGTTATGTTATTTATTTTAAAGAGACTAAAAATTTCATTTCTTTTGAGAAAAGGATTACTAAAGATGAACATAAATTAATTATGTTTTGGAAATAAAATTTAATTATGGATTGTGGTTCCATAAAATTTAAAAAAAAAATACTCGTGACAAAATTATTCCAGGAATTGAGAGTAGTTGAATAGAAAAAATAGTTAAAAACAATTACCTTTCCTTTGGGGATAAAAAGTGCATCCTAGTGAGGAAAAGGGGTTTTGTGACTGAAAATAGAAGGGAGAGTAAGGAAGGGAGTGCAAATTCCTGAGTTGGTGGTGGTCAGTGGAAACACTCAGCGTTCTTGAATCCTGAAAAAGAAGAGTACTGGACTAGGGGTCCCGAGGTCTCTTCTAGAATTTTCTGTCAAACTATTCATCTCAGGTGTGGAGCACGGGGGGAGATGAGGACATAATCGCCTCTCTCATGGTAGGGAGGACATCATCAACAAGCGCTGAAGCGAGATAAGTAAACAGACTACAGAAGAAGTAAGAATTAGAAACGTTGTTTAGACAATATTCTTTTTAATATGGTAAATGTTCTTTAAATTAGGAAATGATGATTTTTACACAGATATTTTTGTAGTTGTATTTATCTGTATTTTTCTTAAAGTATCCAATAAATTACAACACCACCAATAATATTATGCTGACTATGTAAAAATACATTTATTGAATTTATTGCTTTGGTCCAAGAAAGAATAGTGTAAGTGTAATAAGGAAGAGAAGAACAGAAAATATCTACAGGAAGTAAATATCAGACAAACTGTTAGTTCTAGGTCCATAGTTTAAACCCTGGACCCAAAACTGGTTGTTAATATGTTTAAACTATGATATACTCGGACAGATTCAATCGCAAAGAAACAACTCAACATTCGGATGGTCTAGACATCCCTATTAAACTAGAACTAAGCAGATGAAATGGCAAAAGGAATAAAAGGGATAAAACCTCTGTCTTGAAAAAACTGGACACGTATAAAAATTATAGAGACATCTTACGCAATAAAAACCTAGAAAACATCTGCCAATGTAAACATCAAATCATTCTTACTATAAATATGTAGAATAAACTCTGTTACAGGCAAGATGAAAAGAGAGCCTCTTCAAAAATAGTTCAGACTAATTCGAATGCTCAAGTAAAGAAATCCAATATGACAATGTTGTATAACATTAGAAATCACCGGGTTTGTAATTTCTAATTTTTATGCGGAATTATGGATTACGGATAAAACGCATTCCCTAAATGAGGTCTAATGCATTTAGAACAGTAGGTCAAAGACTTTGCAGATACTTTTCCTAACAATAAATAGAAACACAGAAAAGATTAAGAAACTTACTTGGATTCCAAGCGCTTCCTATTCTCCTTTGGTCGCTCTTCTTGTAGCTTCCAATCCAAGCTAGATCGCCAAAATATTTCCTGCAAGTATGAACACTAAACATCAAAGAGGTTGCAATATACAGATGGATATTCACATTAATCAATTAAATCAATGAAACATGAAACATATACATCAGATAAGAATTCATAATATGAAATACAAAAGCTTATAAAGATACATATGTGGGAAAGTAAGCAACAATCTTTATTAATGGATAAAAGGGGAGGTTACAACCAGCGATTGATTTGATGTCACCAACTCTAGCATCATCCCAGCCTCATCACAATGAACATCTCTCTAGCTACAAATCACTCAAATCAAACCTCAATTGAGATTCCAACATCATTTCTCTACTAAATTTCTTCCTTCTCAAGCACTAGGATTTATGCTCAATTTATAGATGAGCTGAAGGTAGTTTCACAATCAATGAATTTCTAATAATAAGCAAGACATGTTTCCTATCTCAGAGGTGTTGAATGGACACATGGATTCGAATTTTGACACATATGCAATCTTCTAGAAGGAACTGGCCATGTGGAGATTCCGGATCAATGAGAATTTCGTTCCCAATTGACCAACGCACCCTTGAGTGTCGGGAAGTGCTTTGCAAAGCACCCTGGAATGGAGGTAATTTCATATGCAAAGCAGTTAGTCCTTTGAGAGACTGTGTTGGTGAGCTCATAGGTGATATAACATGTACTTCAAATATTTGAAACCTTGCAATGGAAGTCATGGATGATTTGTTCTTGTTATTTGTCTTAGGGCATGTAGCAACTGAAATGATAGGGGATGATAGACCCTATTCATGGGTTTTGGGGATGATGTCCAGTTTAACCAAGTCATTGGGAATGGTGACAAAATTAACCTATAATAGATTGCCCCCTAAAATGAAGTCAGAATAATAATAACACCATTTTTTGAATGAGATGCATTACACTGTGTTGGGCTAGAGTTGAAGCAGAGTGGCAACCTGCATCAATCTTACAATACATTACATCATGATATATCCTCTTGATCAAAAATTGTTGAGGGAAGGCATTCCCATGCTCAGCACATAAACTATCTAATAACATGTACATAGTTCAGAAAGTCATCTACATTGGAATGTTGCCCAATATAGACATGCCTACAGATATAGGCCTATGTTCGGATGACGAACTGTATGTAAGGTCACCATACATATGATGTGTACAAAAATCCTAAAATCACAGCCCGGATAGCTGAAACTAGATCCAGGGTCTTCTTATCTCGTTCACTCGGTCATTCGGGTATAGGTCTAGCCATGCGAATATATGATTTGTAGTCGAACATGGTAAGACATCATTTGATTACCAGCCAATTATGTGAGTTGTTAACAAACACGAGAGAACCACCATTAATGTCAATGGACCTCAAGGTACTGCAGTACATTTCGTAAGCCATGAATAGATGATTTGATGTCAAACGCCAAACAAAATCTTTCGGTCAAAATTCTGGAAGTGAGGATCTTGTCGATGCTGTAACAAGCCTCATGGTACTGGAATATGATGTTTCTAAGTAAACTTCCTGGATGATGATTTGTCATCAACATGAAGCTACGTTATTGCAAAACAGGAGTTACTTATTTCAGAGACAAAGTATGACTTGATATAGCAATTTTCAGGGATGACTGTCATGAGAATGAAGGTTTATGAGTATTGCGGAAGGATGAGTATTCACTGGATAACATCTCTTGAACATATCGGCGACACTGAGATGATTTGGCAACATTGACCCAAAACCGAAGTGAAGGTATGATGAACCATAGGTATGAATGAACCATCAAGAATATTACCCAACCCAAACAGTCACGGTGATGGACTGAAGATTCATGTTCAAGAGCAAGCTGCTACCGTAAAAATTTCTGTTCACTTTCCCAAATTTTCCCCGATCATTTGTCAACCAGTACCTCTTTATTTTTTAACAAGCTCGAGGAGGATAACATATGCTTCATCTATAATTCAACCCTTCGGGAAAATAATGTATCGCTATTTAATAATTTAACGAGTCTAACAATGAATGAAACTCGATTCTTGCCATGATCGACAAGCCCGTCGCTATTTTATGTTTTAACGAGCCTAACGAATCTGAAAACCCAGTCCTTTTTCATATTTAGAGAGTTTGAAAAATGGGATGAAAGAAAACTCCATAAGTACTTTTTCATAAAGTTGTCGCTCAGATCCGAAAAAGTGTAAAATAATATCTGAGAGAACCTCCTAGCCATATTCGACTAAGGCATTCCTTTTTCGTAAATAATCTATCTTAGTCCGGAAAAGGGTTAAACTTATACTGAGTAGATATCAATTCATTTACTTTTACGAGCTCGAAAAGACAAGTTCTCGACTATCTTTTCACATTATCAAAGTCTAAAAAGAGCTAAAAGAAGACTCCACAGGTTCCTTTTGTGCTATTATCGAAGCTTGAAAAAGAGATAAAAGTGCTCTTCAAATCCTTTTTCATTTTTAACAAAGCTCGAAAATTAAGGATAAAATTATGCTTTGTGGTCAAATCATTCTTTAAATAAATCTGCACGACTAATCTGTTCATCAGTTTTAAAACCTGTTCAAAACAACATCAAATGGATTAAAAATACATGTTTCATGATAAAAATAGAATAAAACCATAGTCACAGCAATACATATGATTTGCAAATAATCAAATGACTAATTAAAAGAGTTTTACTATTCATTTTTACCTTTCGAAAATTACCATTTGTATTTTGGAGCTCTAAACCTGTTTTTGCCCCCGAAGTTCAGTCGTTAATTGCGATCGATTCTGTGGACGGTTTTTTATCAGGATCGAGAGGCCCCCAAGATCTAAAAAATTTGAAATGGATCTGACAAGATCTGCAAAATTAGAATGCCAAAAAAAAGAGAGAACACAAAGAAAATAAAACCACAAAGAAACTTGTTTTATTAAAACAAAGAATAATTGTAGAAGCTACATTGTGGCAGACAATCTGTCCTTTTACAAACTGAGGCTTGTTATTTATAGCCTTTTTTGAGTTACAATACCATGTGTAGATACCATAGGCCAATACCATGGGTAGATACCACTTACAATACCATTGGTAAATCCCATGTGTGGATGAATACCATGGGTGGATACATACCATGGGTCACTTATAATACCATGGGTGGATACATACCATGGGTCACTTATAATACCATGGGCAAATAAATATCATGGGTGGATGAATACCATGGGTTGATGCCATTTACAATACCATGGGTAAATTCCATGGGTGAATGGATAACATGGGTAGATGAATACCATGGGTTGATGCCATTTTCCATTCGGATCATTCCTCCCTCCTTAAGAAGCAATGGTCCCCATTGCGTGAAGTTCCCTCCTAAGAAGCCTTTGTTGAATATGAAGAGCCACTGAAGAGAAGGGTTTTGTGTAGTTAACCCATAACCGTGATGAACAAAGATCCGAGGATAGAGATACCCTGTAATGCTTGTGACCAACTGTGATATTGACAGTGTGCAGCCTAGCAAATGGACTTTGATGAAGTGTGGGTTTGTGGATGAACCAAAACCACAACAAACGAAGATCCGAGGATATAGATACCCTGCAATGCTTGTGACCAACTGTGTTACTAATAGTGTGGGGCTTAGCAAATGGACTTCGATGAGAAGGATTTTGTGCGGTTGACCCATAACCGTGATGCTGATTGTTGATGAAGTAGCAAGTGCCTACATAGCTTGGGGTGGGAGGGCACGTCTCCAAATAACCCAAGCCAAACGCTGCTATGATAAAACTGATGAATGTGAAGCAGGTGCCTACTAAAGCGGGGTGGGAGGGCACGTCTCCAAAGGGAACCCGCTCTAAATGCTGCTCTAGATTTAAAATGAGCATAACTCGGTCAATATAACTCGGAATATTTATTATAACCTGTTTTTGAAAATGGAATGATCATTATGCATCTTCTCATGTATTTTAAACCGCTATCTGGAGACTCTAGACTCTCAGATTCGCGCTGGAACTGTCTCGCCATCACAAAATTTCTGAAAAAATAGTTGATTTTAAATCAACAATAACTCCCACATCCGGACTCCAATTCGACCGATTTGTTTTTTGAAATTGGGTGATTTTTCAAGAGGAGCTCAGACCCATATCCATTCTTCTAAAATTTTGCACTAAAAATTGCAAAAAATGACAGGAGAGTCGCCATCCATGAATTGTTGTCGGAAAAAGTGCTTCAACATTGCTGATTTTGAATCAGCGATATCTCCCTCATCCGAACTCCAATTTGGCCGATTTGTTTTTTGAATTTGAGTATTTTTTCACAAGGAATCCAGATCTGGTCTTTGTTTTTGTAAATTTTTCACCAAAAGTTTCAGATCTGATCTGAAAACTCGCCGCCCACAAAAAATTCATGGATTTTGCTGAAGATTGTTGCAAAACATTGAAACTGAAATATGTTTCAAACCCTCATTACCATGGAGGCGTAACCTGAATTTTATACCACTGATCAGGATCTTTTGGGGAGGCCCCAAATATCTAAAAAAATTGAAATGTATCTGACAAGATCTGCAAAATTAGAATGCCAAAAAAAAGAGAGAACACAAAAAAAAACCACAAAGAAACTTGTTTTATTAAAACAAAGAATAATTGTAAAAGCTACATTGTGGCGGACAATTTGTCCTTTTACAAACTGAGGCTTGTTATTTATAGCCTTTTTTGAGTTACAATACCATGTGTAGATATCATAGGCCAATACCATGGGTAGATACCACTTACAATACCATGGGTAAATCCCATGTGTGGATGAATACCATGGGTGGATACATACCATGTGTCACTTATAATACCCATGGGGTGAATCGTCTATCATGGGTGGATAGATACCATGGATTGATGCCATTTACAATACCATGGGTAAACTCCTTGGGTGGATGGATAACATGGTAGGTGAATACCATGGGTTGATGCTCGCTTTCCATTCGGATCGGTTTTTCATCGTCGTTTGATCCGGGTTGGGTGCTGTGAACCCTTTTTCACTGCTGTTGATCAATTCATTTCCTTTCATTTTATAAATTTTTAGGGATTTGGTCTCCTTAGGGTAAATTATTTTTTCAAATAATAAAACGCACCCTTGAGCATCGAAAACTAAATTGTGGAGCACCTAAATTTAAGCCTAGGTGCATATGAAATTTATTTTGTCCCTTGTTTAAGGCTGCATTGGGCACAATTCTCATTTTTTATTCTTGCAATGTACCTAAAATTTGCCTAATTTTTTTCCTGAAAAGGAGTCTAATGGGTCTTATGGTTATGTTTCAGTATTCCATTAGACTAGAATGACGATTACTTGGAGAGAAAGAGAGCATGAAGAACAAAATATGATTGCCCTCAATGATCCAGGTATAGTAAGAGCCCTAAGAGATTGTGGGTTGTTAAAGTACTTTCGCTTGTCAGGGATGAGGCAAAAAATAGAACTCTTGAAGTTCTTAGTTCGAGCATGGGATCTAGTTATTGAGGCATTTCATATTAAAAACAAAGTGGTTCCTATTACAGTGGAGGAAGTATACTTTATTACAGGCTTATCGAGGAGAGGCTTGCCTATTTCCCTCTCAGGGTCTGCTCTCAGAGGAGAGACTGTGAGAGATTATGTTTTGCAATATTGCTATCCAGGGGCAGAGCCAAGCAAGGATGGGAAAATAAACATCTGTGACGTTCGAGATTTTCCTTTGAGAACCATTATTTTCATGATCGCAAAATGTGTCGGCACCGTTACACTACATGTAGTGAATAGATTATATATGTAGTATGCGCTAGAGTGCATGGAGCCAATAATCTTCAATTGGTCTGAAGTTATACTTTCTCAGATAAAAGAACAACTGAACAAGTAAAACGGAGGAAGGAAGAAAAACTTCAGTTATGGTTCGATCTTCATTTCATTTGCCTTAGAGTGGATTCCCCTGATGCAGCCTTAGCATGTGACACTGGGTGTGTCTAACCCTAGAGATCTGAGGATGTAGAGATGGGTAGAACTAAGGGCTAGGCATGCAGGCCAATCGTCCATTATGTTCTCGACTGCGTTCTTTGCCTGGTTTAGGCGATAGGTTGTCGCCATCGATGAGTATGCATATGCAAGCATCAATTTCTGAGGAGATCCAGACTTAGCTGTACCAGAAGGCGCTCAGTGGGGTGCAATATGTAAGAATTTTTTGACCATGTTTTTTTATTTTTCTAAGGTTTATACAATTTTTTTGTATTTTGATGTTTTCCCAAGACTAAACTAAAGTTTTAATGTAATGTATATTTTTTCGAGTTCAACCGGTGGAGGAACCAAAGCATGGAGTAGATGAGCCAGCAAAGAGGGCTATCGGAAGAGCAGTCCTTCAGGATTTAGACATGGCTAAGACTCTGTCTGAGCTTCGGCAACACATAGAGGGGTTGACCTTCGGGATTCCAAATTGCCAGATCGAAGATTTACCCATGCAACTGTAGCACCACACTGTAGGCACTCCTAACTGCTGGATGCGGTTACTACATAGGATAGCTAGATCTATAGCATGTTACCATGAGCATCACTAGTTTACTTTTGACATTTTGCATACATTTTGAGGTCAGATGACCAATGTGTCTTGGGCACAAATTTTGTAAAAACCTATAACTATCTATCTATTTGATTTTAGTCTTTTCCTATGTTTATTGCACAATCCTATTCAATTATGTGAATGTATCTTTACATGTGTTTAAAATTTCTGTCTAAAACATGATTAGCTAAAGAATCTTTCAATGTGTTCAAGTTTCTGGAAATGTGTTGATATTGAATAAAATCAAAGTGTCTTTCCAAAAGTCGAACTCTTAGGAACAAACGATGTAGTGTTGGATTTCTAACAGTATAAACACTAGTAAGTTGTAATACCACAAGTTGTGAGTCTAACCTTATGATAATGTGGTTAATACCAAATTAAATGGCATCAGAGAGAAGTTCGATCAACACGCTATACTCAGTGATATTGTTGGTCGATCTACCGATACAAATCCCTTGAAAACTCACTAACTTGTTGTTCAGAGAAAAATGGCCCACGCCGCAGAGGATAGATTCTGCGTACTATGATTAGCACCATCAGCATATCCAACAAATGGTTCCGAAGATTCAGAAATCTACGATGAAGTGTAAAGCGGATTACTAACGTCAAGAAAACTCTAAAAGAAAAACTAAGACAATGAATGAAAATCAACAACATATATACACAATATAATACAAAAAATTACTATGCTCATGATTAAGCATAGTAATGTTTCAAATACAACCCATTTCTGGGCTGCGCCAATGGAATTCCATCATAATCAACCAACTCATAGGCACCCTTAGAAAGAACTCTTTTGACAATATAGGGGCCACGCCATAATGGCTCAAATTTTCCTGTTCCTATTACATCAGCTTCTTGATCGTAAAGAAGGACTAGGTCGCCCTCTAAGAAAATGTGAGGCTGGACATTTTTGTCGTATTGCACCTTGATACGTCTCTTATGCACTTCATTGCCCAATTAGGCTTCACGACGTGTTTCATTAAGATGGATGAGTTTAAGGAGATGCGCTTCTTCTCCTAAGGTGTCGGAGTAGTCAGGCCCATCCTTTTGAAGGGCCAATTATTTCACATTGGATTGGTAAGATAGCTTCCAGACCGTACACCAATTGAAAGGAAGTAAATCCGGTTGTGTTTCTCACTGAGGTTCGATACGCCCATAAGGCCAAGTACCGGATCAAATGCCAGTTTCTTTTACAAACTCCTATCATTCGTTGAAGCATACATTTAATAATTTTGTTGATAGCCTCAAATTGTCCATTTGATTGTGGATAATACAGAGTAGATTTATCATGTGGCAATCCTAACTTGGCAGTCAATTCAGTCATCATATGGTTACGAAAATGCTTCCCATGATCTCTGACTATAGCCTGTGGGACCCCAAACCATGTAATGACATGATTAAAGAAAAAAATGCAATTGTTTCTCCTGTGTTATTGGATGTAGGCATCGCTTCGGCCCATTTGGAAAAATAGTCTACTGAGACAATAATATAACCATGCCCCCAGGATGAACGAGGGATACAGGTCATGAATTCAATACCCCATTTCTAAAATGGTCCCACACAGACAACAGGATGCATTGGCGCTGGCGGTTTGCGGTTTTTACAATCAAATATCTGGCACGCATGACAACTTCTAACCGCGAGGATGCAGTCGCGAAATATGGTAGGCCAAAATTAACTGGCACGGAGTACCTTCTGTGTGGTAGCATATCCAGACAAGTGTCCACCACAATCCCCAACATGACAATCATTTAAAACCTTTTCAGCATCTTCATGAGTGAGGCACCTTCTTAAAATTGTATTGACACCATGACGATAAAGTGTATCGGCACGGCAAATCAGATATTAAGCACGGTATGGATAAATGCATTTGATCGAGCGAGGAAGGTATCGAGCCGAAAAGTTTGATTAAAGGAGATAAATGATAAAATCCCCATACCACGAGATCATATGAGCCGATCATAAGCAATTCTCAGGAATTGATGGTTGACATTAGTAAGCAGTACTATTAGAGTGTATAGAGCTCCTTCAAACTAAAGACTTCTTTGACTTGGATTTTATGAATTCCAAATAAAATTCTTGCAAAATGACAATCCATTTTGAATACTTTCCCCCCAGCAATTGACGTGATAAAATATAAGTCATGAGGTTGCAATCTGAAATGATAATGCTCGTATGAAACAGGATATAGTGGAAAAATATTTGGACAGATTGAACACCTGCCAAGGAAATATTTTCTACATACGAATACTTCACTTCTGTATGATTGAGATTATGACTCAAATAATATATTGGATGTTCTATCCCATTTTCTACTTGGAAAAATACGATAGCAATGGTCGTATCAGCCGCGAGGATATATAAGAAATAATTTCTCTGATAATTAGGGGGATACATTAATGACACTCAAACAAGTGTATCCTTGACAACATCAAAAGAATCTTGCACAACTTGATCCCAATGGAATGGAATCCCCTTTTTCAAGAGCCGAGTAAATCCTTTATCCATTTCGACGTAGTTGGGTATGGACCTCATGAAATTGACCTTTCCTTGAGTTTTAAAGTTTACACATCGATAAATTTTATAGCACGAACAAATCAAGAATGGCTTGAACCTTCAATGGGTCGATTCGAATTCCTTCTTTTGAGACTACGAATCCAAGCAAATGACCATAACCAACAAAAAACATGTATTTATGTGGATTGAGGTGTATTTTGTAGTGTCACCAGTGTAAAAATATGGCTCTCAAATGCATTGGGTGATCAGTCTGATTCCGTGAATGCGTGGGTAAATCATCTAGATAAGGTTGAACAATGTGCTTGATGTCAGCTAATGTAATCCCTTACTCTCTAAAAATGTGCACTAGCGTTCTTTAACCAAAGCAGTGTTCCTATAAAGATTAATGTGCCCCGAGAGACGGAATGAATGATACTCTTATATTGATGCTCGGGGTGGATATGATTTGATTGTGATATCCATGAATGAAAAATGTTTCACATCTATACAATAATGATAATACGACCGATAAAGGGAGTAGGATAGTTGTCTTTTGGACAAGAAATATTGACATCCAGATAATACGACACACACTACGATAGTTCACTTGTTTTTCATGACAAGAACGATCAAACAACACTTAGTTAGAAGAATAGGGTAAGTAAACTTCACGTAAAGGTTTTTCAACTTCTGCTTTAATGGCGATGGCCTTCTTGGATGATGAGGACGAATAGGCATTGACACACCGGTTTGACATCAAGATACATATTAATAGTGTGTTCAACGATACTAAAATGCTCATACTTTGAATTTCCTTGTAAGAACAAGCATCCACATCCTACAAAATTCACGGCAGAGAGAGCGATATGATTCGAGTTCTGATGGAGAACAAGATAGACTGATATGAATATTCTCTACAATGCCAAGTTTGGTCGAAATATCGATAGAAATCATTTCTTCGATATTTGAAATATTTTGCTCGGAATTGATTGCATTAATGGGAAAATAATTCGAAAAGAAATTTTTGATGGATAGGTGATATAGCTCACTAAGATTATTTTCTTCATAATTAGGAAGATGGGAATGATGATAATCTTACATGTGGTTATCCTTACAACATCATGGTTCCAAAAATATTCTCATACGACAAGAAAGTTGAGGAAAAGGATCATATATGATACCAAAATCAAGGAACAATCAAGTACCCAAACAGATGGCGGCCAGCCCCGACCCATTTCGGATTCGCCTCCCAAGCCGGATAGATTGATTTCTATGCCAGCACAATAGGGCTGGGCGACAAAAACTCATCCAACATAACAATTTCAGAATCATCCGTAATCTTCTTTAAGCCATATGGAGTGGAAGATAGCATGTAGCAGGTCTCTATTCTTGAAATTTTTGCCGACATCGCAGGCGGCGGTAATGCAAAGGTGCCCATTAGGGAAGGATACTTTAAGAGACCTACACCAATGTTTTGAAGTGCTAGTTGGGGTGCATGAACTAACAGAATGCTTCCAGTTACCTGGGAAGTAGAGGAAAAGAAGGATAGCTTATTGATGATTGTGATAACGCCTTTATGTGGAAAGGCAATCATTCTAAAATTTGTAGAAACAATTGCAGTCATAGCATATACCCATGGCCTTACAAGTAGAATAGTGTAGTCAAGGGGTCCGTCAATGACCTCAACGTCAACATTCATTGTATTTCCCCCTAGTTCAACATCCATGTTATTGATAATACCACAAGGCTGATATGTACATCCATTGAAAGCCTTCAACGTTGTTGATGATTGAGATAAGCGTGATAAGCCAAGTGACTTCCAACAGTTTAGAGACATAATGCACGTAGATTCTCCATCATCAATAACAGTACGATAAACAAGGTGATTGAGAAAATTTCCTTGGATGGAGAATTCCAATTCTGTTGGTAATTGTGGCACATAGCCTGTATGATTAAAGACTACGAGATTAGAATCAGTCGGATCAATTCCACTAATAGACGACATTAAAACCTGTTTCTGGGAGGGAAAATTTTGTAATACCTCAAGAGCTGACATAGCAGAAGGGGATTGAGCCAAATCTTCGACTATATTATAATTTTGAGCAGCCCTTTCTCAAGGATTATATGTTGATTTATGAACGACTCCCTTCGGTGTCTTGATTGTCAATTCAGGAATAGCAGTAGGCGATACCGATTCCGTAGACGGATTCGTGGTCGAGGTAGTAGGTTGATCAGTGGCTTGATTACCATAATATTTATTACGCGTTGACACAAAATATCTGTTGATGGTTTTGTGACAGATAACATAAGCACTTGGGAACTAGAAGCTAGATTCGTAGCAACCAAATTTGTGTCCAAATTCGGAAACTGATCTGTCAACATAGCTGATGCATGTGAAGTCTTAATCATTTTTGAGACTTCAGCGTGGTGAGGATGATCCCGAACAAAGTGTTCCTCATTACAGATTATGCATGGATAACGAGGTTTCCTATTTCCAGATGATTGATAAGATGATATTTCCTGTGGGTTAGAAGTTTGCTTTTTCTTTGATTTCCCTTTTTTCTTACTTCTAGGTTGCTTGTCACTTTTTCCTTTGTCAAATGACATGACATTAATTTTGGAAGAAGGTGCAGGATCATATGCAGTATTATGATGTGTGCTTGCAATACCAATCATATCGTATCTAACATGAGAGTCCTTTGATGGAGGAGTAACTGTAAAATTAGATCATGGCGCGTTAGGAATTTTTTCGTAAAGCGTGCCAGACTGAGTAAAATCAAGTATAAATATTGGGCACGAGCAATAACCTGCTCTTCAGTGACGACGCCACCCTTAGCCACATCCTCAGTTATATATGGTAACAGGGACTTAATGAACCACTCAGCAAGGTGCTGATCAGGAACAAATGTCTTAACCATTCTAAGATGATGATTCCACTCATGAATATGATCAGAAATGTGAGTAGCATTATTTTGTTTAAAATTAGTCAAGAGTTCCATTCCAGTTTCATATCATATGGGTAACTAGAAGTGAGTCAAAAATACAGTAGCTAGGGAAGTGAAATTATCAAAAGAAGCTCTAGGTAACTCAATATACCATTTTGCAGCTGGACCAGTGACCGTATGCTGGAAAAGACGTAGTCGAACAGAGTCATCATTCAAGGAGTTTGAGGAACACCACAAATGATAAGTCATAACATGAGTCGACAGGTCTTCCCCAGGGTTTCCATTGAACTTAGTAATATCTGAGGGTAATCTATGGGGTATCACCAGCCACCAAGGAGCATAGTTGATTAGATAATTAGTGAGCTGATTTAAATCTGGTAACTCTAAAGTTGCAACAAAGGGCAACTTCCAATTAAAGTCAGGTTGAGCATAGCATAAGGAATCTACTGCTGGTAACCAAGATAGGGGTTGTTTTGATAAGAAAATTCTTGAGGATTCTGTTGACCAAAACCTGGATATGATACTTGTCGAAATGAAGGTTGAGGCATTTGCGCCTGAGGCTACCAAGGGGTCTGTCCACCAATGTTATAACCCAAATTATGATAACTTGGATTCGGTTGAGAATAGGTATAACCTGGTTGTGGCTGTGACATCCCATAATGTGGTAATTCAGCTTGTGAATAAATGATTCCGGGTATAGGTTGTTGTTGTAAATTAGCCAAAGGATTTGGAGTCTGTGAGCCCAATACTTGAGGGTATTGAGTTGAAGGACCCGCCTGAAACGATTTTTGTACAACATTTTGATTCTGTAACAGGGGTAAAGATGTATTAACAAGTGGAATTGATGTGGGTGCAATAGGTTGAACCGGTTTATACAAGTGTTCAACCGTTTTCGGTTGGATAGGCAGAGTGGGTTGCCATTGAAAAACATTCATTTCGACGTTAGGTTGACCAAAAAATTACAGAGTACTGTCAAAGTGCATGACCAAAGATTTCCCCCAACATGAGGAGGATAATAGGACAGAAAATATTGTTCTCCAAATGCAGGGAGTCCAGTTGATATGGTATTGCATGGGATAGACCCAGAAGGACCAGCTTGATATTGCCCTGATGATGTATATAAAGGATCAAGTCATTCAGTACTCACTATAGGTTTACCAGTTAGAATACCAGACGATGACATTGGTGAAGTCCATGGGTTTGAATATGCACCAGAGAAAATTCCAAATAAAGATTTATAACCTGATGGGACCAAGGGGCCACCATGAAAATATGACTCTGGTGAAGTTTTGAACATCGACGGGGTAGCGAGAGCAAGTGCTGACGTGATCGGAACAGATTGTACAACCGAAGATGTTGGTTCAAGCATGGTTACTTGACCAAATGTATACCCTTTTGAATCTATGGGAATTTGAATAGGAACAAAATCAACAAAACCAAAGGATGGTGATTGAGGAAAAGACTAATACAGGTAAAAATCATCCCCAAAATGGGTTGGAGTTAAAGGTGTCTCATCCTGTGGGATTTCTTCAATCGAAATTAAACTAGGTGGAAGGATTTCACCGTCAGGCCCAAAGTATATTTCAGGAGGTTTACTACGCGATATGGGAGGCTCAATGGCTACAATAGAGTGTGGGGTGACCGATACAGGAAAAAATTATGGTCGTTCAACTTCGGGATGTAGATGTCTTGGAAAAAAAGAGACAGGATATGGATCAACTTCCAGTTTAACAACGTCGGGTTCAGGAGGTATGGTCTCACTGATTGGATGGATTGTCACCACAGGTAGCTGTGAGGACTCCATCTCGACAACAGTAGATGAACCAGGATTTGTAGAAACAACTTGTGCCAACTCTGGTATATGGGAAAATGATGCTTCACCAGAGGTACTGCTGGTACTGATTTTGGTAGAGCGATGTCGCCTTCGCCGCACAAAAGTGGCTTCCAGTGGTAAAGGTGGTTTCAATGCAAGTCTATGCGAACAATGGGGAAAGGGATTTTCTTCTTCCATGATGACTGATTTATTTTATGACCAAAAACAAATAAACAAAATAAAAGGGTAATACTAGGCAAAAGGTTTACCAAGAAACTGTGAACTCCAGAATACCTCCTGGTGAACCAAGAAGTACAGGCAAGCAATCTCCCCGAATGTTGTGTTTTGTGTATCACAATTTACAAGAAGGCCTACTTGGTTCAATATGGATGGATAGAAACCTAAATTTATCCTCCCAAATATACCCGAAGGTACGTGGAGGCCCAAGTCTGTATTAATGTTGTCCAATGCGAAACCGCACAATGAGAGCACCCCTTTATACTTTTCATACTATAGCACCGCCCGATATACCCGAAGGTACGTGGACGAGCTACAATATACTTATGTACGTGGAGTGAGGTATCACACTTGGAATGTATCGCAGACAATTAACAACAGCTGCTATGTTTTACAACGTTGAAACATGTCTCTAGCCTAGACCTTCTAAATGTTATCGTTATGGTTCCAATGCTTTCCTAGGTAAATTGACATAAATTTTAAGTTGATCTTGTTTATCGATTTGCCTTTCAAGGTTCACCGCGATGATTTGATGGAAATTCCAAAAAAAATTCTTTCTTCTTTGAGAAACGACGAATTTAACAACAATTTCTCTTTTATGAAAAATGAAGAATGGAACTACAATTTTTCCTACAGGAAATGAAGAATTTAACGACAATTCTCTTTACAAAAACAAATGGATCTAATGCAGCAATAAAATAATTTGAATTTGATTTGTCAATGATAAAGAAAAACACTTAAAGAGACATTGAACAAACTTAATTTTCAAAGGAGGAAGATTCAGGTAGATTCACTGGTCTCTATGAGGCATCAAACAGTTGAAAACACATCAAACAAAAGGCTGAATGAGATATCAATGAAAAATTCAAAGGGAATTTGGTTGGCTTAGGGGGAAACACAGTCTCTAAGGGGAGATAGTGCGTTGCAAAGCACCTATAAGTGGGAGACAATGCTATGCAAAGCACTGTGTCTTGACCAACATTGTGTTGGGCGCACCAGAGAACAAAAAACTCAAACTACCGACACACTTCTAATGCAATTATTTTTTTCAAAAGCCTAATAATTGAGAGTAGATGTTATTGAGTAGATAATAGAGGCAAAATACACCAGGGATGAAGGTAATCCCCAGTGGAGTCGTCAATTTGTTATGCGGAATTATGGATTACAGATAAAACACATTCCTTTAATAAGGTGTAATGCATTTAGAACAACAGGTCAAAGACTTTGCATATACTTTTCCTAACAGTAAATAGACACACAGAATAGATTAAGAAACTTACTTGGAGTCCAAGCACTTCCTATTCTCCTTTTGTCGCTCTTGTTGTAGCTTCCAATCCAAGCTAGATCACCAAAATATTTCCTGCAAGTATGAACACTAAATAGCAAAGAGATTGAAATATACAAATGGATATTCACATTAATCAGTTAAATCAATGAAACATGAAACATATACATCGGATAAGAATTCATAATATGAAATACAGAAGCTTATACAGACACATATGTGGGAAAGTAAGCATCAATCTTTATTAATGGATAGAAGGGGAGGTTACAACCAGTGATTGATTTGATGTCACCAACTCTAGCATCATCCCAGCCTCATCACAATGAACATATCTCCAGCATCATATCACTAAAATCAAACCCTCAATTGAGATTCCAATAACATTTCTCTACTAAATTTCTTCCTTCTCAAGCACTAGGATTTGTGCTCAATTTATAGATGAGGTGAAGGTAGTTTCACAATCAATGACTTTCTAATAATAGGAAAGACATGTTTCCCAGCTTAGAGGTGGTGAATGGACACATGGATTCAAAGTTTGACATATATGCACTCTTATAGAAGGCATTGGCCATGTGGAGATTCCGGAACAATGACAATTTCGCTTCCAATTTACCAATGCACCCTTGAGTGTCGGGAAGTGCTTTGCAGAGCACCTTGGAATGGAGGTAACTGCATATGCAAAGCAGTTTGTCCCTTAAGAGAATGCGTTGGTGAGATCATAGGTGATATAACATGTAATTCAAATCTTGGAAACCTTGCAATGGAAGTCATGTATGATTTGTTCTTGTTCTTTGTCTTAGGGAATGTGGCAACTGAAATGATAGGGGATGATAAACCCTATTCATCGGTTCTAGGGATGATGTCCAGTTTAACAAAGTCATTGGGAATGGTGCCCAAATTGACCTATAACACTAATCATAGAAGTAAAGTTGTACTTAAAAATAGGACCGAATGATATAACTATTTGAAGATAGAGGATTCCATTAACAATCCATTTGCAAAATTTAGAAAACATTAAACCCTGACGCACTGAGGAAATTTCCTCTCAGGTTGGGCCGAGAATTCGACCGAAAGCCAGGAGTAATAAAATATATTGCAAAATCTTAAATTGCATATAAAAATGTTCAACTGGGCGAAGCCTTTGAAACAATGGAAGCTAAGGTAAACGACAATGATGCCATAACAAATAATACAGATTTCATAATGTCGCAAGCTCCAAAGGACGAGAGCTGGAGGACCCTTTTCTGAAAAACCTAAAACCCCTACGGAGGAACAAGGTACCTGTGACGAGAAAGCCAGAGAGGTTATGAAACCGTAGCAGTTCAACAGAGTTGACAAACACATTTCACAAAACCCAGCTAGCCGAACGGTGAAGTGTATACCTGTTCAAAACCCTGAAACATTAAACATCAAAAGACATCCCTTTCCATTTGTTGAATGAACAGAAGAAATTAGGAGAAGCGGAGTGAAATACTGCATTACCTTGTTTGAAATTACTCTGCAGGTTGTTATTGAAACCCTGCACCCGGAGAAAGAAACTTATTGCAAGAAAATGACAAGGTAAATAATCTAAAAATAAATAACCAAGTATGGAATGTAGAATTTCTGGGCTAGATTACCGGCCGTGGAGGTAAGGAAGCTGTATCTGGAGGACATGAGCAGATTCTGGATTAGAAAACAAGTCGGAATGAAGTCTCCCCAAATCTCGAATATCACCATAAACTACTAAACCTCCTACGAATTATAAATCAAGGAAAAATTCGTAAATACAAGAACAGGAACTACATTGCCGCAAAGGGATAGAGTCATAAAGCTGTAGGTGCAATTCGTGTACTTGTAGAAGCACCATGGCAAGCCAAGCCAAATTGAGAGTTTGAATGTTGAACGACTGAGCCAGGGTAGTGGCAAGGTTGCAGAGAGGAAACGTCGTTGGAGCCCGAAGGTAAATGAAGAATCAGTTAGGGTTGAGAGGGGTCAATACCCTAAACGAGTACCAAGAGACCTCCGCTGTAGATCTCTAAACCCAGATCCGACAGCAATCCAGAAGGGCAAGTGTCAACCGTATAATCCAAATCCCCATGTGTGGTACAACAAATTCATATCTGCCATTTCATATTTAACCTACGCCGAATTTCATTAACAAAGGATGAAATCATATAATCGAATAAGAGATCTTCCAAATCTTCACTTTGTCCCTTCGGAATATTAATTATTCACTTCATGAAATTCAAGTACAACAATCAATGAACCTTGACTATATGTTAAACTTTATTATGACATGAATGCCAACATAGGTTCCGAATAAACCAAGAAGCTAGATAAGAACACTTGAAATGTAATTTTAAAAAGAATGATGATCCACGTGGAATATCCTAACGGTCATTATTATATGGCTAATGTTAAGTTGAGGTAATATGCGTATAGGATTTACCTTACCATGTTTACAAATATCAAAATTTGATATATAAAGGAGTAAATGTAATTTTTTTTTTATTATTGTACTGAAAAATGTATGTTACACCTTAGCCAACAATATTTTATATATCCGGAAATAATAAAAATATAAAATTTTGAAAATAATATTGTAAATAAAATGAGACATCCCCGATATTCTCTTCCCCTTGTAAACAAATATGAACCAATTTTATCGCTATTGCCTACTTGAGCTTTTTGCACAGTGAGAAAAAAGAAGATTTTCAAAGTCCAAGGGCCAAAAGCCTTAACAATAATTTAGTAAGAGAAAAAGTTGATAGGAACCAAAGCACGTTGTTTCCCGGATTATTAGGCGTCTAGAGCTTAGAATGAGTGGCACCGGTGGTAACCTAAATAAGAAAGATGCAGCTCATCTCATCTAGCTGTAATGTAAAATCAACAATAATAGGTTTTTATTGTGAGGGATCGTTAGTCATTTTGTATGATTAAAAAGTGTTACCATCATATACTATTTAAGAGGCATGGTCATATAATATGTTTAAAGTCAGAGCCAATAACATTACAAATAAATATGAATAAAAAAATTGCACTAAATAAAAATATAAATTATAAAGTTACACTTTATAAAATTGAAAATTATTTATGAAGTGGACCAAAATAATAGGTAGTGAGAAAAAAAAATGTGTTAGAGAAGGCATAATAACATAATTATATATCGCCCGAGATGCGAGTGATAGAATTGACACGCTTGACAATCACATCCCACACTCCCCAGAGGGCGGAGATCTTCTGCGCAAAGCCTCACCTGTTGCGGATCCTCAAACCGTTAGCCACTCGCACGAGACTCACAGAATCAGAAATGATGACTAGAGGACGGGAACTGCGTCACCATGTCCAGAGCATCGACTCGCATCCATCACCATAAATGATCACCATGATCAACCTATATTGCAGCCATCCCCCTTCCCTCGAGCCTACTCAGGTGATCGATCATAGCACGTAGATGCGTGCGAAGCCTACTCATTGTTATCCTCCTCGCACACACCCCAGCCCCTTTAAAAATATGAGCTCTTTTCCCCTTTCAAACCATAGTTTTTTTATCTCTGCCTTTCGCCTCTTTAACTCTGCTCTGACTTCCCCCTCACTCCAGAAGGCTACAAAGCTCTATACTCAGCATTGCGTTGCGCAGTCTCCTTTGGGTTGTCGCATCCATTCCTACGCACCTTCCCCCTGCTATTCCTACCCCCTGAGTCCCAGTGTTTCTTGCCCTTTTGTGTTTCCCTCCCTTAACTGCTCCCCCCTGCCTCTTTACGTAATGGCCCCCAAACTTCGCCAAAGAACCACCCGAGGCAGATAGAGAGGAGCTCTCCCTGGCCGCTATTACCGTGGTGAGGAAAATCATCTAGAGTCGATGGAAGGCTCCTCATCCAGTACTTTTGTGCATCAGAGTCCCGATCCTGAGCATAATGAAGCGGCCCCTGGGCAAGCTGCGCATAGAGGAAGATGTGGCCCGCGGAAGTCCACCATCTCTCCCTAGACGCACCTCCAGCAATGCAAAACTGACCTGCTACCGATTCAAGAGGAGGAAGAGGAGGATTCGGACTTCCAGGTGATGGATTCCGATGGGAACTGAACGCGTGACCCCGACGACATAGATCCGAACTCCTCCATCCTCTGCACACTGGTCCACAAACCCAGGCATACAGTGACAGATGCGGCGGAAGCTGCTGCGCAAGGTCCTGCTTTCCCCATTGAGGAGGAGGTCCCAAACAGTGATGATGAAGACGAAAAGTAAAGCCTGCGCAGTTGCACAGTTCTCCCATGTTTTTTGTCAAGCTTTCCATCAGTGCTTTTTTTCTACCCTTTACTTTGTGCTACTTAGATACTCCAGTGCTACTGCGCATAATGTAATTTCCTGTCTAAATTTTTGTTTGGGCTGGTTTCCTCCTCTAAGGCAGCTTAGAAACTGTGTAACTAAGGCTAGGATTGGTTGATCCGAATTTTATGCAGGAATGCAACAAAATACAAATATAACCATAAACACAGAGATGCAGCGGAAATACTGCTTCATTTTATTAATAAAATAGTGATTCAAATAAGCTTACAAAGATAATGGAAACAAGCTAGGGCACGGGTAGTGTATCTCTGAGAAGAGATGTGGCGTACGCAGACCTCTGAACTGTGTTACATTGAGGCTCGAAGGCCTATTACAGACATAATGGAAATAGATGAGCTAGGGTACTGGTAGCATATCCCTAAGAAGATATTTTACGACTACCAGCCCCTGAACTGTGTTATAGAACTGAAATGATGGGAACAAGCGAGCTAGGGCACTGGTAGTGCTTATCTCTGAGAAGAGATGTGTCAGCTACCAACCCCCTGAACTGTGTTACAATGAGGCTCAAAGGCCTATTTATTGTTGAGAAATAATGTAAAACCCAAAACGTCCAAAAACCTAATCCTAGGATATGAAGCGCCAAAACTGTGGGCCCCGTTTGGCTAAGTTGGAGTTTCAACTTCCCAGGGATGTAACTTTGGCATCCAATCTCTGTTTGATGCGCTCAATAGCTCATTAGAAAGATCTATCTGAGGATTACAACTTTTGAGTGACCCATGTTGCTTCCCATTTTCCCAAAAAAACGTCATTTAGGGCCTCAAAACGGCTTTGGAAGTTCAGGACCCGAAAAACGGCTATAAATAGTAAGTTGTGTTGAAACTTACAAACTAAAATAACTGATGGTGGGGGTTCAAATGGACTCGGTGGGTGGCCACCAATATCCACCTGGAACATTAAGTCCCCAAAATGGCTCCAGGAGTGCAGGACCCGAAAACCTGCTAAAAATAGTAAGATGTGCTGAAGCTGAAAAACTGAAAGAATTGATGCTGTGGGTCCAAATGGAATAGGTGTGTGGCCACCGATATCCACCTAGATCATTCCTCCCTCCTTAGGAAGAAACGGTCTCCATTGCGTGAATTTCCTCCATGGGGGGAGGGGCAGGGAAAATTCTGCTGAACTTGGTGTTGGATTTGTCGAAGATGTCGCATTGGCGGACGTGTTGGATGTAGATGTGCCACCGATGGGCAGTCGTTGAAGGATCTGGGAAAAGTTATCCATCATCACGTTCCTCTGTTTCTCGAGGGCCTCCTCGAGCAAGATTTTGATAGGATATCCTGCTCCCTCGTCTTTCTTTCCTTCCGCCATGGGGGGTCGTCGGGATTGCGAGGTTGAACTCCTTATACCCTGGCCGCATTAGGGACATGAAAAAAAAAACAGAGAGAGCAGACCGCTCTGATACCACTGATCCGGATTTTATGCAAGAATGCAATAGAATACAGATATAACCATAAACACAGAGATGCAGTGGAAATAATGCTTCATTTTATTAATAAAATAGTGACTAAAATAAGCCTACAAACATAATGGAAACAAGCTAGGGCGTTGGTAGCATATCTCTGAGAAGAGATGTGGCGTACGCAGACCTCTGAAATGTGTTACATTGAGGCTCGAAGGCCTATTATAGACATAATGGAAATATATGAGCTAGGGTACTGGAAGCATATCCCTGAGAAGAGATGTTACGGCTACCAGCCCCTGAACTATGTTATAGAACTGAAATGATGGGAAAAAGCGAGCTAGGGCACTGATAGCGCTTATCTCCGAGAAGAGATGTGTCAGCTACCAACCCCTTGAACTGTGTTACAATGAGGCTCGAAGGCCTATTTATTGTTGAGAAACAATGTAAAACCCAAAATGTCCAAAAACCTAACCCTAGGAGATGAAGCGCCAAAACTGTGGGCCCCGTTTGGGTAAGTTGGTGTTTCAACTTCCCGGGGACGTAACTTTGGCATCCAATCTCCGTTTGACGCGCTCAATAGCTCATTAGAAAGATCTATATGAGGACTAAAAATTTTGAGTGAGAAACATTGTTCTATGACCTAAGACCCATGTTGCTCCCCATTTTCCCAAAAAAAACGTCGTTTAGGGCCTCAAAACAGCTCCGGAAGTTCAGGACCCGAAAAACTGCTATAAATAGTAAGTTGTGCTGAAACTTACCAACTGAAATAACTGATGGTGGGGGTTCAAATGGACTCGGTGGGTGGCCACCAATATCCACCTGGATCATTAAGTTCCCAAAATGGCTCCAGGAGTGCAGGACCCGAAAACTTGCTAAAAATAGTAAGATGTGCTGAAGTTGAAAAACTGAAAGAATTGATGCTGCGGGTCCAAATGGAATAGGTGTGTGGCCACCAATATCCACCTGGATCATTCCTCCATCCTTAGGAAGCAATAGTCTCCATTGCATGAAGTTCCTCCATGGGGGGGGGGGGGGTGTCCAAATTCTGCTAAACTTGGTGTTGGATTTGTCCAGGATGTCGCAAACCTATTAGTAGACGTGTTGGATGTAGATGTGCTGCCGGTGGGCAGCCATTGAAGGATCTGGGAAAAGTTATCCATCATCACGTTCCTCTGTTTCTCGAGGGCCTCCTCAAGCAAGATTTTGATAGGATCTCCTGCTCCCTCGTCTTTCTTTCCTTCCACCACGGGGGGTCGTCGGGGTTGCGAGGTTGAACTCCTTATACCCTGGCCGCATTAGGGATATGAAAAAATAAACAGAGAAAGAGCAGACCGCTCTGATACCACTGATCTGGATTTTATGCAAGAATGCAATAGAATACAGATATAACCATAAACACAAAGATGCAGTGGAAATAATGCTTCATTTTATTAATAAAATAATGACTAAAATAAGCCTACAAACATAATGGAAACAAGCTAGGGCGTTGGTAGCGTATCTCTGAGAAGAGATGTGGTGTACGCAGACCTCTGAACTGTGTTACATTGAGGCTCGAAGGCCTATTATAGACATAATGGAAATATATGAGCTAGGGTACTGGAAGAATATCCCTGAGAAGAGATGTTATGGCTACCAGCCCCTGAACTATGTTATAGAACTGAAATGATGGGAAAAAGCGAGCTAGGGCACTGGTAGCGCTTATCTCCGAGAAGAGATGTGTCAGCTACCAACCCCTTGAACTCTGTTACAATGAGGCTCGAAGGCCTATTTATTGTTGAGAAACAATGTAAAACCCAAAACGTCCAAAAACCTAACCCTAGGAGATGAAGCGCCAAAACTGTGGGCCGCTTTGGGTAAGTTGGTGTTTCAACTTCCCAGGGACGTAACTTTGGCATCCAATCTCCGTTTGACGTGCTCAATAGCTCATTAGAAAGATCTATCCGAGGACTAAAAATTTTGAGTGAGAAACATTGTTCTATGACCCAAGACCTATGTTGCTCCCCATTTTCCCAAAAAAACGTCGTTTAGGGCCTCAAAACAGCTCTGGAAGTTCAGGACCCGAAAAACTGTTATAAATAGTAAGTTGTGCTGAAACTTACAAACTGAAATAACTGATGGTGGGGGTTCAAATGGACTCGGTGGGTGGCCACCAATATCCACCTGGATCATTAAGTCCCCAAAATGGCTCCAGGAGTGCAGGACCCGAAAACTTGCTAAAAATAGTAAGATGTGCTGAAGCTAAAAAACTGAAAGAATTGATGCTGCGGGTCCAAATGGAATAGGTGTGTGGCCACCAATATCCACCTGGATCATTCCTCCATCCTTAGGAAGCAATAGTCTCCATTGCATGAAGTTCTTCCATTGGGGGGGGGTGTCCAAATTCTGCTGAACTTGGTGTTGGATTTGTCCAGGATGTCGCAGACCTATTAGCAGACGTGTTGGATGTAGATGTGCTACCGGTGGGCAGCCGTTGAAGGATCTGGGAAAAGTTATCCATCATTGCGTTCCTCTGTCTCTCGAGAGCCTTCTCAAGCAAGATTTTGATAAGATCTCCTGCTCCCTCGTATTTCTTTCCTTCCGCCATGGGGGGTCGTCAGGGTTGCGAGGTTGAACTCCTTATACCCTGGCCGCATTGGGGACATGAAAAGAAAAACAGAGAAAGAGCAGACCGCTCTGATACCACTGATCCGGATTTTATGCAAGAACGCAACAAAATACAGATATAACCATAAACATAGAGATGCAGCAGAAATAATGCTTCATTTTATTAATAAATTGGTGACAAAAATAAGCTTACAAACATAATGGAAACAAGCTAGGGCGCTGGTAGCGTATCTCTGAGAAGAGATGTGGCATACGCAAACCTCTTAACTGTGTTACATTGAAGCTTGAAGGCCTATTACAGACATAATGGAAATAGATGAGCTAGGGTACTGGCAGCGTATCCCTGAGAAGAGATGTTATGGCTACCAGCCCCTGAACTGTGTTATATAACTGAAATAATGGGAACAAGCGAGCTAGGGCACTGGTAGCACTTATCTCTGAGAAGAGATGTGTCGGCTACCAACCCCCTGAACTGTGTTACAATGAAGCTCGAAGGCCTCTTTATTGTTGAGAAACAATGTAAAACCCGAAACATCCAAAAACCTAACCCTAGGAGATGAAGCGCCAAAACTATGGGCCTTGTTTGGGGAAGTTGGTGTTTCAACTTCCCGGGGACGTAACTTTGGCATCTGATCTCCGTTTGACGTGCTCAATAGCTCATTAGAAATATCTATCCGAAGACTACAACTTTTGATTTGCTACCCATTTTCCCAAAAAAACGTCGTTTAGGGCCTTAAAACGGCTCTGGAAGTTCAGGACCCAAAAAACTGCTATAAATAGTAAGTTGTGCTGAAACTTACAAACTGAAATAAAGGATGGTGGGGGTTCAAATGGACTCGGTGGGTGGCCACCAATATCCACTTAGATCATTAAGTCCCCAAAATGGCTCCGGGAGTGCAGGACCCGAAAACCTGCTAAAAATAGTAAGATGTGTTGAAGCTAAAAAATTGAAAGAAATGATGCTGCGGGTCCAAATGGAATAGGAGTGTGGCCACCGATATCCACCTGGATCATTGGCTAAGCGTAGCTTGCCAACCCAGCCTGTAGCATATGTAACTCCTATGTTTTCGAATTAATAGAATAACTTAACTTACCAAAAAAAAAAAAAATTATATATTGACTTTTTATTAAAAATAAATAAATAAAATTTTAAAAAATAATCACTTTTCAATAAGAATAAAATGTGTAATTTTTTCATTTATAAAAATATTTTTAATGTAGATCTTAAAGAAATAAAATAATTGGAAAGAAACAATTATATTTTCACTTTTCAACACGAAGAAAATTTGTAATTCTTTTCATTTATTAAAGTATTTTTAATATAAACCTTACATAAAACATTTGAAAATCCATGTTAGCTAAAATATATATATATATATAAAATATCAATTTGATATATATAGATAAAAAGTAATGAAAAGTAAAAAAATTCCAAGTTTTTCTAGTTGCACGATAAATGCGTAATTCATTCAGTTTTAAAATAGTTAAAAAGCTTATGTCTAAAAATATTTTGATGTAAGTTACTGAGAATTGGAAGTCTCTCGTCTATGCAGATCTGAACATTTACCCCCTCTGGCAAGAAGTTTTTTCATTATAATTTTTGACAAAGATGGTGATCGATCTTGAGTTAATTTTATATCATGGTCCATGGTTCCGGGGTAGTGCAGGGATCTCTATGGAGCCCTAGTTCTCCCTCCTTTGATCATCTCTCGCCATCAATTTTGACTGGCGCTATCTAGGTAAGGCTTCCTCATCTCCCGTTGCATCGGGGCTGTTGGGCCAGAACCCAGTAGAATGACAATCATACAGTAATACTTTGAGATCAGCGGGTTTTTGTCTTCACCCCCTGGGGGACAAAATGGTATGGACAGGTAAAATGACCGGAAGATCTACAGTTGTTGCAGACATCTACAACGACATTATCACACAGAAAATACAAAGCACTGAGCTATCTTGTTTCATAAACTATTGGAAAAGGCCTATCCCCATCAAGATAATTTTGTTTGTTTGGATGGTCTGGAGGAATAAAATCCTCACTTGGGATAACTTGGCTAAGCGGGGATTCCAGTGTCTTGGGTGTTTCCCATTCTTCCAGCAGGATTTGGAAACAGTAGCACATATTTTCTTAACCTGCCCAACCATACTCTCCATCTGGCGTTTTTTTACTTTGTTATTATAGAACCCAAACTGGCAGCCTCTCAATATCATCAATTGCATCAATTCCTGGGAGCGAACTGATGTGAAATTCCGATCTCTCCCTTTCTTTTTCTTGTGGGAAATTTGGTTGGATAGAAACCGCCATATATTTGAGGGCAAGACAATAGTCCCCTCTCGCATATACTGTGCTATCATGTCCTGGCTAGACAACAATCCTTTTTCTCCTCTTCCTACCAAGGATCTTTCCCTCTGTCTTCTCCCTCCCCTCACTACTGTGTCTGCATGTTATTTTGATGGGGCCAAACATATGGATATATGTGGTTGTGGTGTCTGGATCAAATTGGTCAACAACGAGCAATATCACATTTTCTGGAATGGAGGTTCGGGCACGAAAACAAAAGCATAAATTTTGGCGTTATAGATATTTTTATGGGTTGCTTATAATTTGCAGATCAAGACTTTATAAATTTTTGGGGATTCAAAATCAATCATAGACAGGGTAACAAGACAATCCAAGCTCCAACCCCTGCACTACATCGCTGGATTAACCGCATCAAATACCTTCTTCTCCGAATTCAGGTTCCTCAAATTCAACATATCTTCAGGGAAGTCAACACAAGGGAAGATTCCCTCTCAAAGAAAGGCTTAAAGGAACGCTTCGGGTTTATTGAGGTTCAACACTTCAAGGATAGACAGAGGCAAGATTTCAATACCATTCAACTTCCATGAACTTACTTCAATTGGGGTTCAGTTTTTTTGGTTTATCTCTTTTTTCCTTTTTGCTTACTCTTTGTAATCTTTTGGTTTTAGTTATCTAAATTTCCAAGCAAGCTTTTGTATATATGCTTGCTCATTTTCCTTACTGTTAGTAATCTTTTGGTTTTAGTTATCTAACTTTCCAAGCAAGCTTTTGTATATATGCTTGCTAGTTGAGTACATGGTTCCCATAGTTCTTAAGATAATGCAATTTGTAGATAGCCGAATAGGTATAGATGTCTAAGCTGCCTTCATTTTGTTGGGCTTGTGCAAAAGTTTTTGACATACTGGTTTATGTGATATTTTGAAGAAAATTTCTAAACATGTATTGTATTGTTTATGCATTAATACAATCACAATGTTTTTTCTTCTCAAAAAAACTTGTTATTTTGACTTCAATTTTTAATACTGTAAGAAGATTCTATTGCAAAAGTGAAAACACAAAATAAGCCCACATATTTTCTTATTTATGTGGAAATAGACTTCAACATGAGATTTTCTACTGAAATAAAACTATCTAGCTCCAACTATTCCTGAGTGCAAACTACGAGATTATGAAAATGAGAGCAAACAAACTTTCAAATCTTGTCCGAGAGTTAGGAAGACCAAGTCAAAACGACTCCTCTCCAAAACCAAATAGTGGAAAGGCACAAATTTCGGTCATTATTCAATTTCAAAGGAAAATTCCCCTCCCGTTCACTACAATTAATCTTGCATGCAAAAGGGTACAAAATTATCAGAGCCCAAGAACGAACGAACGATCCTCCTCAAGAACCAATAGTCTCAACCGTGAACCATTCAATGTCAAGCAGTGAAGCGGTGGTATTGAACGCAACAGAAAATGCAATTAATTTTCTTGTCTCTCTCAAGGTCCCACTATCACGAGAGACCTTCAATTTTGGATAAGGGAAAATCCATAGCAGCATCCTCGCGGCGGTACTTCACCAGACATCAGCAGGAAGGCTCCTTCATGAGAAAAAAAGGTCGTTCTCCAAAATCAACAGAAAATTTGGGTTGGACTTAAGTAAGAAAAATGATGGAAATAATTTTAGAGAAAGACGACCCAAAAAAAACAATTCAAATTAATAGGAGTTTCTAGATTTAAAAAAAAACAACTCAAAAATATTTTTAAAAAAATTACAAATATATTTGGATTTTATGAATTTCTAAATTAAAAAAAAAAACAAATAAATAAATAATATTAAAAAAAAGAAAGATTATTATTAGAAAGGAATGAACTACAAATATATCTGGATTTTAAGAGTTCTTCGAAAGACCAAAAAAAAGAGAAGGAAGGAAAGTCTTCAGTTGGAATGGAATCAAAAGTCCTCAGTTGGAATGGAATCAAATTACTAATAGAGGGGCGTCTTGTGCAAGGTTTTGCGTTGATCGAACATGCTCTAAACCGAAACTTTCAAGGAATTATTGGCCATTAGGTAGGTTTGGTTTGGTGTTTTGTTTTGTTTGTTTTTTGTTTTTTTTTTTTTAAATATTGTTTATATGAGATGTATCATGAGAGAAGTGTCTTATGGTAGTGTACAAGTTTAATATATATACGCTAGAAAAAAGTATGTAAAAAGATTGTTAACCTATGTAAATTTAGTCTTACTTTATTATGGAGATCCTTAAACTATAAAAAGAGTTTGTTACAATACCATGAGCCAATATCTGTAGTGTATAAGTTTAACATATATACTCTAGAAAAAAGCATGTAAAAATATTCTTAACCATGTAAATTCAGCCTCACTTTATCATGGACATTTTTAAACTATAAAAAGAGTTTGTTACAATACCATGACTTATCAATATCACATGCCCAATAAACCATAATTTATGCATTTTTTTTTTTCAATTTAATATATATAAACAAGATATTTTAATACACACTTTAAATAAAATAATATCAATTTGATATATATAAAGAAAATGTAAAAAGTAAAAAATTCCAAGTTTTTCTACAAATGTGCAATTCATTCAATTTTAAAATAGTTAAAAAATATATGTTTAAAAATATTTCAATGTAAGTTATAGATAACATTAAGTAAAATACTTTAATATCATTTATATAGATAGATTAATGCTTTCATATAAATCAAATGGCTAGTAAACACCAATACACATAATCCATAAGAAACATCAAATTATCACATCTCGTGATGGTAATTTTTTTTAAATCATAAAAATTAATTAAATTATAACTTTAGTTAAAATTATTATTATTAATTATTAAAAGAATCAATATATAAGTTAAACATGTATACATTTAAAAAAAACATGTAACAAAATTATTAGTCATAAAGATTCATCTCCACTTTATCACGAGCTTCTTAATCACTCTTTGTTACAATACCATGAGAGAATAATATTTATTATCAATACCACATGGCCGAGAAACCATAACTCATTTCATATAACACTCACCCATATGTTTTTTTCTAAATTAATGAATTTAATTAAAAGAGCATAACTACTTTGGAGATAAATCTCAACCTTAGATATGTGTATACTACTGAAAATATTAAGAGAATGACTCTTCCGAGTGAATCACAACAATGATTTTTGTAGCTACAAAAATTTAAATAAGGATCCTATTAAAAAAAATTCCTAAGAGGTTGCATCAGCTACTAATTCTAGTAACATCCCTAGCCCTATCAAAAAGAGGCTTATTGCTAGCAACCCCCTTGCCCCTGTAATCTACGGGCTTCCCAAAATCCATAAATATGGGGCCCCCATTATAACCAATTTCAACACGATAGGTGGGCCCACTTATGCTCTTGTGAAGTTTTTAGCACAAAAGCTTAGGCCCCTTGTTGGCCATATTGTAATCCTTTGTTAAGGATTGCACTTCCTTTGTTAACGAGCTTAAGGATATTAACCTTGATCTTGGGGATATTGTTGGCATCTTTGACGTTGTCTCTCTCTTTACTTATATCCATATTAATGAAACAATGGAGGATATTAATTGCATAATCGATCTTGATACTACCAAGTTAGTCAATATATGCCGCACCTCCACCTTTTCCAGTTTCCAAGGTGAATTATATGAACAGACTTGTAGAGTAGCCATGGGTTCTCCACTCCACCCAGTTGTCGCAAACCTATTCATGGAAGACTTTGAATCTAGAACATTGGCTTCTGCACCTCTTTTCCTGAAGATTTGAAGGAGGTTTGTTGATGGTACCTTCGTCAATTGGCCTCATGTGTTGAAAAGTATAACTAGGTTCAGTCTTCATAATGACATATAATTGTGACTTTTATGAAATGGTGTAATGAAGAAAATAAAATTATTATTGTAAGACCTGCTTCATCGGTTTCATGAGAAAGTGACTTTATTTTAGTTGGCTCCCATTGAGAACATTGGGATTTGTCATTTAAAGTCAAAGAAATTAATGTCATGTCTGAAGAACTCTTCTTGAGCATGTGTCAGTGTATATAATTCTATACAATGTCTAGAAATCCCTCCAAAGATAAGAACAATCCTCCTCTTCCAGTTGGCCTTCAAAATTAATGAACAAAGATCAAGTCAACTCACTTGAATAGACACACCTATTCGACAAGCACAGGTCATCTTATTTATGGTATAAACTATTATAAATATGAGACTAAGGTACTCAAATTTACATAGTGAACAAAATTTGGATTAATTTGAGATTTTTGGATCATGCCACAGAGATACATTTCGGACTACAAAGGTATGGTTCGGCCCTCATAGCAATTCAGACTTCAAGTGAGATAAGGCTGCAATTCTATGGGGAAGGGAATTCAAATCCCTCTTAAGTACATATCGTAGTGACAACGATGAAGAGATTGGTCTCTGTATAGACCACAGTTCACTACAAGAAAAGGACTCGTTGGTATCTCAGAATGTAGTGAATATGGTTCAGTGATATGTCTTCAAGTCTTAGTGAAGAAGAGTTTTGGTATCCTTGTCTAATATAGTGACAACAGTTTGAAGTAGAAGGAACCCAGAGAAAATGATCAAGAAGTTGGAAGAGTACTTGTGACTTGGTCATGGAGTGGCTAATAAGTCAAGGTTCTTGGTCTTGGCATTCGTCAATTGGAATCTCTATGAGAAGAATTTTGTGTGGTTTTTCCTCTCAAAGAGTGAGAGGTTTTGGCCCTGGCTCATAGCATACATGTTGTGTCTCTTGTATCTTTATGTTTATGTATTGGTTACTATTTGATGAAGAAGAACATTAATAAACTAAGAAGAAGAATATCCTAATCTAAAGAAGTAAAAAACATTAAAAAACAATCACTAATGAACATAAATCACCTAATTCTAATGCCTTAGATTTCTCAACATGGTATCATATCTAAGGTGACAGTTAAGGCAGGGCATCTAAGAGACACTCAAGGATCATATTTCAAGAAAATCATCTAATCAAGTCAAATTTCATCGTAGAAGGAATAGTTCAGAGATCAGATTCTCTGATATTTCAAGAGAAATTCACTGTCTGAATGTCACAGTCAATAGTTTAGATCATCCTTTGTAATCTCGGGTTAATTTCAGAGGCATTTTGGCAACCTCATTTCGGTGGACTTACTGCAATTCTCTCTGCATACCTGGTGCATATCACAGTGCTACTTGAGGCTCAATATTGTCTCTAGTAACACTGCTACAATCACACACATTGATGATATATGTTGGTGTTGTCACATATATATTCAGTGCTACTTCAGTGAAGATGATTCTTGTGCAAACATTGTAATCTCGGTGAACTCACAGTGATATGGTCTCGGAGAACTCACAGTGATATAGTCTCGGTACATCTTAAAGGAAATATTTCAGTTCCATAATAAGACCTTGGTATCATGACAAAAATAAGACATTGATATTAGCACAAGAAAACTCGGGCTAGTACAGTAAAAGTGATCTCGACGCTCTCACAAAAATAAGGTCTCGGAAATATAACAGTAAGTAGGTCTAACCACAAAGAAAATCTTGATATGATCTCAGTTATTTCATCAATAACTAAGGCTAGAAGACTAAAACGTATTTCCATCAAAACGGAAAGTTACCTCTCATTAAAGCAAGTATCCTCTCCTTGTCCTGGAAGAGGATCATCCAAAATGATGCACTAATACATCTTCTTCAACCATCATCAAATTGATCAAGTTGAATATTTAATCTTCACTTGTCAAGTAAGTATATTTAATTCTATAATAAAAAAATTTAAAATGACTTCGTGTTTGCAAGGAGATCTATAAGCTGGCTAGGTCATAAAAATTCCTTGCATGGAAAAAGGAGGATAGACATAGTCCTTGAATAAAGTGAAGTCATTGAACACATCAATGAAAAATGTCTCCTCTGAATACATGGAAAGGGATTCATATGAAAGGTCTCCTCATATAGAAATATTGGAGACATCAAAGAGATGTATATGATAATATTGTAACACTATTATCTGAAGATGCCATAAAACAGGTCATATCACTTAGACCTGATCTATTCAAAATTGAAGGTATCAAAGGATGAAGGACTATCTTCATAAGATCTCAATCGCAATAAATGTGATGAGATAATCATCATTTCTCTAAATAAAAATGTAAAAAATATCCATGGGGCTAATAAAGTTACCTCATTCAACTACTTGTGGTTTCTATGCTATATAGAAGAAGACAAGTTGAGGGAAAAAGTGTTGAATGTTAATGGACTCAAACATTTGTAGGAAGGAAGGGGAAGTTTATAAAATTTGGTCCTCAGAAAAGAAATAATAGCATAGATAAGATTCAATGCTCTGGAAAAGTTATGGACATTACATAAAAGAAGCTCATATCACCGGAAATATGGAGGAAGCTGAAGAAAAAAATTCCAAGGAAAGAGGGAGTAAGATATATTTACTATGATTAAGATAGTCTTCCTCACAAAAGGTATTGGCATAGCTCCTAAATATTTTATAGGATATGGCTATAAAAAGACGCAATGTGGCATCATGGAAGCATTAAAAACAAGAGCTTGTGACATCACCATAGGGAATCATGAAATACATACATAACAAAATATGAAGGATATAGCTCTTGGGAACCTCATTGAAAACTTAAGGAAAGGAAGAATTCATCCAGGAAAAGGCTCATCATACATCAATTCAAAAAGGAAACATATGCCAAATAGGGATATCCTCAAGATTCTCTGATGGAATCCTCATCAAAAGGTTCACCAATCTAGAGTGGAAGCAAGTATTTCATCAGAAACTCCAATTTGTGGGGTTCATGGGATGATGGTATGATGACATAAGAAATGAAGCAGATCAAAGGGTTGAAGAAGTTGATGAAAAAGACTAGATGACCTAAAGTTAAATGAAGTATGTATGCTTGTATTTAATATTATAATGTAATGTAGTATGGTTGCAGGTAACATGGATCACTACTTCTCTCTTGAGAATCATGTTCAAAGGGAAAAGGATTCTCCTCCTATGAAAGGTTTTCGGAAGGCATGGTTCACACTAGATGTCCTCATATGAAGTATGAGGTAATTGACTACAATTGAGGAACTCTGGTTGGAAGCTCCAGGGAATTAAACGTGTGAAGAAAGGAAGGAAGATATTATGAGATATGCAACCATGGTAAAGGAAATCATCATCCAAAAGACCAAGAATATTTGACTAGAAAATCTCCCAAAAAGATATGAAGACTCTGATAAAGTATGAAAAATATGAATACCCTTGACAATGGATATCTTTGGGAGATGAGTCAACATGTATGTAGGATGTTGATACCTGCAGTAAGATGTCATGATGAAATACCATGACAAAGGTAATTTTGATTTTAAGTGTTCATTTCTTATCTTTGAAAAAATATCTGGATGGGCTTATGCAGGATTACCAAAGGGAAGAATTGTGGATGTCTTCCTAGAAATACCATATAGAATGATGAAAGATCCTTCTGAAAAATATGGCATGAAGAAATCAACATGGCGCGTAGCAAGACCAGATGAAGACTGATGTATCACTTTTTGTTGAAAGGAATAATGAAATGACTGACTCATGGATGAAAGTGATGGATGGTATGTGCTCTATGAAGAAGTCCCAAAAGATGAAGACTCCATAACGAAGAATAAATTCATGACATCGAAGGAAGGAGTTCTTAAAAGCAGTTGGTTGTCCCATTATCTCCACCTAAGGAGTTGTTGTAGATCCCTGATTAAGAGGGAGCCTGGAAACAAGTTTCTTACTTGGAATAAACTTGGAAATTCCTAAGAAAAGAGGGAGCTTTAGTATATTCCTTGTGTAGGAATGAGTGCATTCCTTTATTGGAATATTTCCTCCCTAATTGAGTGGGAGAGATAGACACGCCATTCTTGTCTTCACCTGGGAATAAATCATGGAGGATTGGGGAATGATCAAGTATCTGATACTGTTTTAGGATGGGATATGGCATCCAATATAATATTATTCATAGAGGACTGATCTTCTTTGAGGACTGGGAATCCAAGATAAAAATAGTCCTAGTGGAACATACCCTGAGAACCCAGGTAGGGTACATTCCAGGAGAGACAATGATTAAGGTGTCTATAAATCATTGGTCTCGTCGTCATTGAGCTCAGATATTACGGAGAGATATATTTGTTAGTCAAGGCCTTGCTATGTGATAATTTTGGTTGAAATGATGCTATACATATGGATTACCAATCAAATTATTCTTATGAGAAATTCTTCAGATTGAGAGTGACCAAGTAGCATTATGAATACCTCCCTAGTTAAGAGGGAGTGTTGAAAGGTATAACTAGGTTCGATTTTCATAATGACATATAATTGTGAATTTTGTAAATGATGTAATGCATAAAACACATTTATTATTGTAAGCCTTGCTTCATGGGTTTCATGAGAAAGTGGTTTTATTTTAGTTGGATCCCATTGAGAGCATTAGGATTTGTCCTGTAAAGTCAAATAAATTAATTCCATGTATTAAGAGCTCTTCTTGAGCATGTGTCAATGTGTATAAGTCTATACAATGTCTAGAAAGCCCTCCAAAGGCAAGTCTGCCTCTTCCATTCAGCCTTCAAAATGAATGAACAAAGATCAAGTTGGCTCACCTGAATAGACACACCTATTCGACAAGCACATGTTGGCTTATTTATGGGATAGAATACTATAAATATGAGGCTAAGGTACTCACATTTACACAGTGAACATAATTCAGATTACTCTGATATTTTCGGATCATATCACAGAGATACATTTTGGACTTCAAAGGTATGGTTCGGTCCTCATTACAATTTGTAAATCAAGTGAGATAAGGCTACAGTTCTGTAGGGAAGGGAATTTGGATGTCTCTTAAGTATATATCTTAGTGACAACGACGAAGAGATTGGTCTCTGTATAGACCACAGTTCGCTACAAGAAAAGAAGGGCTCGTTGGTATCTCAGAAGGGAACGAATATGGTTCAATGATATTTCTTCAAGGCTCATTGAAGAAGAGGTTCGGTATCCTTGTTTGATATTGTTAGTATGAATCCTTTGTCGATGTGTACGAAAAAATACCACTTTAGCTACACATAACTAATAGCCCTAACATCAAAAGTGGCTGCCAATATCTTCAGATCTGCAGTTAGTTGATCAAGACAAGAGCTGCAAAAAACCAGATCTATGCATAGAAATACATTAAACAGTAAAAAGAATGGTTTGCTCCATATATCCAATAGACAAGACAAGAACAATTTTTGAAAGAATTTTTTGTATTAAGGGCACCTGGGAGGAAAACAAGAAGATGTTTCCAATTCTCCTAATGGGATGGGTTCTTGGAAGTCCTCAGCACTTCAGATCTAGAATCTCTCTCTCTTGTTGGTGTAGAAAACCCAGACAAAGATAGAACTCAAAGGGAGCTCACACAACAAATAATGTAGAAAAATGTGACCAAGTGTATAGATCCAGAGTGATCTAATAGGCAACAAAGGTGAAGAATGGTAGGAAAAACCCTCCTATTTATAACAAAATATTGGGTCATTCTAGATCTTGGTGCATGATTAAAATAATGTTAACCAAATCTAGATCCACCTTTTATGGAATATTTTATTATATTTGTTGAAGGGAAAAAATATTTGACTTGGGTCAAATCCCTTTATTTGTCAAAAATAAATAAATAAATGATTTATTTATCTTTTTAAGGAAGTGGTTGAAAGATAATCAAATAAATAATGATTTATTTAATTATTTGTAGGTGATTTGGTCATATTTAACAAGGAATATTATCTAAATAAGATTTAAATAATTATTCCTAGAAAATAATAAGATAAATAAAGGTTTATCTAATTAATTTCTTTGTTTGGGGTTAAACATGACTAGGAATAATAATTAAATTATGGTTTAATTAATTATTCCATAAGGAAAATCAAACAAAATAGGTTTGTTTAATATTTCCTTTTGGGGTTTCCTATTTAGACCATAAACAACCTAATAAATGTGGTTTATTAAGTTATTTTACATAGTGAAAGCAATTTTACTTAGGGTAAAGTTGGTCTTACACGGTGTACTTGGGTCCATCTAATGATAAGAGGTTAGATGACCAAAAAATGGTGTAACAGATTGCCCCCCAGCGTGCGAGTGTTAGGAGAAAATCGTATGACCGAAGTACGTTGTAAGAATTCAATCACCAAACATCAAGAGGGAAGTCAGAGAGAGAAATGTGAGGTAGACGAAGGTGCTGAAGAACTAGACCCTGAGGAGACGAGACTTACAGGTGCAACAAGTCTCTTTTTATGAGAGGGTACCTGTGCTAAAGGCGGCGGGGGAGGCATACCTATGCTCGCCGAGACAAAGTAAAAAAGAATAGTGTGTCCAGTAAACAAGGGACCGAACTATAAAGTACAGTCGGCATAATCATGAGCCAGATAAAAATACAATGAAGAATCCCACATACATGCTGTGCCTGGGATAACAGCCAGGAATTATACAATAATATCTGAGTACATGAGATACAAATGAAACCCGAATGCCCCCTGTGAATGGGGAAGGGCTCGCAAAATCTGACTGATGCATGCAAATCAAAGAGGCGCTGCAAGTGGCTAAGGCCAACATCATCAAATATCTGGAGCTGCATCGAGGGTTGCAATGAAGAGGTCATCCGGGCATGTGGGGGGCTACCTGCAGGGCCACCCCCTCATGAGGGCTGAGACATCTCACACACAACCGGGAACCACCAAGAGCTGCTGCGGCATCACTGAACCATCAAGTATACGGATCTCGATCGTGCTGAAAGGAGCTGGAGTGGAGAAACAATCAAGTCAAGGGGAATGAGAGATCCCTTTGCCTGATCCGATGCACCGAACAAGAGTGCAAGCTGGAACCAAGGTACACCGCCCTCTAGACCTTTCTTCTGGAATGAAGGAGCTGATGTCGACAGAAGGAGGTCCGCCATAGGTGAGGCAATGAGAGATCCTCAACTAAGGCACGAGAGAAAATAGTAGAGCGACGGACAACCTAATACCAATGATGATGGTGGAATGGAGGGGACTGAGTAGCGAATGGATGACTTCCCTTGCTAGAGCATAAAGGGCATGAATGACATGGCAACGACTGACACAATATCATCAGGGATAAGGGACAGTGGGACTGAAGGCCATAATGTGCGACATAAGAGAGAAACCAAGCAATGAGGGATGAAGGACTATAGCGGGGTACAAAGGGACTCGGGATAGACTCCATGAATGCGATGATGACTCCACTTGGATGCTCTAAACAAGGGCAACTCGATGGTGCTGCCACACAGTAAAGGTCCAATGGGAGACCATGAAAACATGAGTACAAGATGGTAACTCACGACGAAAATCAACACAAACAAAGACAAGTAAGGAGCCAAAGTGGTGCCCCAAGTACAAGTGTTGTAAGTGAAGAAATGCGATTTTAATGAAAGGGGAAGTGACCCATGTTGGAAAAAATGTGTCCTGGTGAAGTATCAAATCCCAAAAATGAAAAATATGTTGGCTATCTAAAAGAAAATAAAACATGCATTTCAGAAGGGAAATGCTAAGGGTAATATTTCTTAAGATAGAGTGCATTGTGAGGATTAGGAAGGGGATTGCCTTCGAAATCCTCTAAGAGGTATGCCCCCTTACCGAGATCCTTACTGATGATGTAAGGGCCTAGCCATAATGAGTCGAACTTCCCATGACCAAGGACATCATGGGCCTGGTCATAAACTAGAACAAGGTCACCTTCGTGAAAAGTACGAGGCTAGACTTTTCTGTCATACTGAGCTTTGGTGCGTTTCTTGGCCGCTTCCATGGTTTTCAAGGCAACACGACGGTCTTCGGAGGCGCGCTCAAGCATGATAAGTCGTTGTTCTAGAGGTTGGGTATCAGGGAGAAGTTCAACGGCCAGATGCAGGGAAGGAATTTCACACTCGATCGGTAAGACTGCCTCCTCTCCAAAAACGAGGTGGAAAGGAGTAAACCCGGTGGCGGTTTTGACAGAGGTTCGATAGGCCCACAAAGCAGGGAAGAGCATAAGATGCCAATTGGTTTTGTGCTTATTCACCGTTCGTTGAAGCATAGTCTTGAGGATTTTGTTGACTGCTTCAACTTGGCCATTACCTTGGGGGTAATAGGAGGGGGAATATTGGTGCTCAAAACCCAACAGTGAGGACAGCTCACGCCATATCTCATCTTCAAAATGTCGGCCGTGGTCAGAGACCAGTTGTTTCGGAACCCCGAATCGAGCGATAACGTGGTTAAAGAAAAAGAGGGTTGCGGTAGCTGCGGTGTTGTTAAATGTTGGCATAGCCTCGGCCCATTTTGTGAAATAGTCGACCGCCATGATGATATATTTATGGTTACCAGCGGACAGCTGGCGACACTCCATAAAGTCGATGGCACATTTACAAAAGGGACCAGTTGAGACGACCGGATGGAGGGGAGCTGGGGGAGCTCACGCCTTAGGGGTGAAATGTTGGCAATTGGAACAGTGTTTGACTGCTTCAATGCAATCACTGAAGAGGGAAGGCCAGAAATACCCAGCGCGCATGACTTTTTGGGCAGTAGCAAGACCAGAGAGGTGGCCACCGCAAGCGCCACTATGGCAGGCATTGAGGACTTGTTCAGCTTCAGTGTGCGTGAGACAACGACGAAGGACAGTATCTATACCGCGACGATAGAGGTCGTCACCGATAAGAAGGTAGCGAGGAGCCTGGTGTCGGATACGTCATCGAGCGTCACAATCAAGGTGAAGAGCGAACTTTTGGGTTCGCAAGTAAGTGAGGATATCGCCGTACCAAGGATCGTCCGAAGTAATGGCGAATAAGTGCTCATCAGGGAAATCATCATTAACTGGAGGATCTTGTGTTCCGATAGGTAATTCAGAAATAAGTTCAGCAAGGGCTAAACCTTTCTTACTTTTTGGTGTGACAAATTTGAGGTCGAATTCTTGAAGGATGACGACCCAACAGGCGTACTTCCCAGTGAGGATGCGGCGACTCAATAGGAAAGCCATGGGGTTGGAATTAGTCACAACCTTGGTGGAACGCATGAGGATGTAATGACGAAGTTTTTGGACTGAGAACACAACAGCCAGCACTAGTTTTTCTTCATGTGAGTAGGAAACAGGAGGCCCTACTAGGTTCTTACTGACGTAGTAGATCACATGCTCGATACCATTGTCATCTTCCTGGATAAGGACTCCAGCGACCGAATAGGTGGAAGCGGAGATGTACAGGATGAAGTCCCGATCAAAGTCGGGAGGGTGGATCAAGGGAGCGGATGTGAGAGCCTGCTTGAGGGCATCGAAAGACTCATGAGCATAGGTATCCCAAACAAATGGGATATTGGATCGGAGGAGTCTAAGGAACCCATGTGCGGTGGTGGCATAGTCAGGGACGAACCGACGAAGAAAATTAGCTTTGCCTTGAATACTTTGGAGCTGGCGTAGGGTACGTGGAATCGGAAGTTCAAGAATGGCTTGAACTTTCAAAGGGTCAAGAGTGATACCATCCTTAGACACTATGAAGCCTAAGAGACGGCCGGCGGGAACGCAAAAGACGCATTTCAACGGGTTAAGGCGGATATTATACTTGCGACATCGGAGAAAGATGGTACGCAGATCGTGTAGGTGCTACGCCCGATTCTTAGAACGCGCAGTGAGGTCATCTAAATAAGCAAGGATAATATGAGCTAAGTCATGGAAATAATAAGACATTGCCCGTTGAAAAGTGGCGCCGGCGTTTTTAAGGCCGAATGGCATGACCCAGTAAGCAAAAGTCCCCCACGGACTGATGAACGCAGTTTTAAGTTGGTCGGCAGGACGGATAACGATTTGGTTGTATCCGGAGAAACCATCCATAAAGGATAGAACCTCATGCCCCGCACATTCATCAATGATTTGTTCAATAAATGGTGTGGGGAAGTTGTCTTTGGGACAAGCTTTGTTCAAGTCGCGAAAGTCCATGCAGACACGGATGGTGCCTTGTTTCTTGAGGACGAGAAATGGGTTGGACACCCAAGTGGTGTATTCAATAGGATAAATGAAACCAGCCTGCTTGAGCTTATCAATTTCGGCTTTGATAGCATCACGTCTGGAAGGATTAATGGGTCTCAACTTTTTTCGGACTGGGTTGGCATCGGGCCACGTGTCGATATGATGCTCGATGATGGTGGGATCTAGCCCAGGCATTTCGGAGTAGGACCAGGCGAAAATATCGTGGAATTATTTGAAAAGCTTAGTGTAAGCTTCGATTTCTTCCAGGGTGCATTGGGCGCCCAAGGTGATATATTCTTCGATTCCTGGTTTGACCGAAATGTCAATTTTAATGGTCGGAGAGATGTTGGCCATGTTTCCTTCTTCGAAAGCATCAGGTGCAGGGATGGGATTTTTGAACCAATCGACTGCATTGGGAATGAAGTCTTTGGTTTCCACAGCATATTGGTCATGGGACTGTTGTGGGAGGAAGTATGCGCGATGGTGCATATCATCCCACGGAAAGTCAGGGTTGGTCATGGCTTCCATAATAACTTCATCAGACTTGAAGATGGGAAGACTGGAGGAAGAAGGATCACCCAATGATGTAGTGATGTGTGACTGGTCATCTTGTGGAGAAGGGCTCAGATGCGCAACGTCAACAGATCCAAGGTCGAATGAGGGGGAACCAAGAGTGTCTGCAGGTCAAAGGTTAGGTGAACTATCTCTCAAAGATGACGATAGGTACAAAATGGTGGTCGAAGGCTCTGTTGGTTTGATAGCGGGAGGAGGAATGTGAATGGGAGTAGGAATATCCTCTGGTCCTATCGAAGTAGAACTCGCAGAAAAGTGAGAAGGTATCTTGCCATGCGTAGCCTTGAATTGGCGGTACGTGTCTAAGGAGGAACGATACTTGTCAAGGCGGGGACAGAGGTGGGTGTGATGGCCGTGGAAATCGCACAAAGCACAAGGGTGATTTGTGCGCAAGGTTTTGAGTTTCGGGAGAGAATCCGGGATAGTGACGTAGACTTTGGGGATATCAGAGTCGAGAAACGTCTCATTGACCAGGATCTTGAGGTGCGGCAATTCAGGACACATATGGGTGGCGTGACCGACAATATCTCACAAAGCACACTGGATAGTTTTCTTTGGCGGTCGAGGAGGGGTAGGGTTTGTCGGGGCGGCTTGGTCCTGATTGGTTGCCCCCTTACGAGCTTTTCCTTTCTTTCCCGGGGCTGTCACCATAGGGGCAGGGTCTTGGGAAGGTTCGGGGGGCCCGGAGGACGCGAGGGGGACCGGTTGAACCGGTGTCAAAGCAAGGTAAGGTTTGGGGTGACCGGGTGGGGTAGCGGCTGGAGGGTCAATGTACCAGATGGGTATGCCCAGGGTCAGGTTAGGGAGAGAGAGGGTGGCCATGACGGGGACCGTATAGACTCCGGGAGGGGGAGCCAGGAAAGGTATCTGACCAGAGGGATAATGACCAGGAGGGAAGGCTCCGAGATGGTTAAGGCATGGGGGAATCGATCCAGGGGGATAAAGGGGTTCAGGGACACCAGCTGTAGGAGAAGGGCCAGAAGGAGAAGGTCCAGCTGGCGGAGATAAAGGGCTAGGAGCGGGTTGCGGTGGGCGAGGTTGTGTCTGAGGTTGCTAACTAGCCGAGGAGGGTTGCTTAAGGGCAGCCCGAGACGATTGCATCATGTAAACATTCGATAAGCTGGGATCAGAGAGATGAGGAGGGGGGAGACTAGGAAAAGTTCCAAGCAGGGAGGAATCTTTGTAGACGTCGGGGGAGACACTGGTCAAGGAATCGACGGTTTGCTTATTGGCTACAGAAGAGATGGTCGTCTCAGGGGAGGTCTGAGACTTTGGCTCCAGCAGTGGAGCGTCGATGGTGAATTATCTTTCCATCAGAGGAAAGACATCTTGCGAAACCGCGGATGGGACAGCATGGTGGCAGTGTAGCTTCTACCCCCAACAGAATTTCATCTTAGAGGCTGATGACTCGACGTCAACGCAAATAAGGGTCCAACACGGCAGGCAGGACACCACTAAAGGTCATATGCACGAGGCGTGGCCGTCCATGCTCGCGCACTTGAAGGGCCAAGTCGAGACCCAGTTGCTTCCAACCGGTTTTCGACATCACGCAGGTGGATTCCCCCTCATCAATTATGCACCGAGAAACGTTGGCATTCCGGATTTTGACTGGGATTTGGAAGGCGACAGAAGTAGGAAGAGGAGGATGGTTTGATTGATGAGCGTCGAAAACAATCATTTGGTCATCGACAGGATCTACAGCGCCCACGGCAGATAGCAGAGCCTTCTTTTGGGAAGGGCACGACTGGAGGAGTTCCAATGTGGAAATGGCAGCAGGAGATTGCGCCAAATCATCTACTATGCTATACACGGAGGCCTCAATTGTAGCGCATTTCGAGATGAACAGCCCCTTTTAGAATCTGTACACAACTTTAAGTTGAGGGACAGGGCATGCCACTGATGTCGAAAGAGCTCTGTGAGAATCAAGAAGGAGGCTCTGGGTAGACTGAGCGGAGGTTGGGAATACCGCGTTGTGAGACCGAGCAGGTGAAGGGCTCACGGAGGGGAAGGATCGGAGTTCATCATGAGGATCCGGGGACCTGAGAACGCTGGAAGGTGAGCATAATAACCACCACGGTAAGCGAAATAATAATCCTTGCTGAGGGAAAGGATCAGTAAACACAGCGGGTTGGGTAGTGACCACATTAGGAGGAGCATGAGGGGAGGCATGTTGTCCGCGCAATGTGGCTTGAGACTCCCACATCTGCCGCATCTGTGGTAAGAGGGGACAATCGTGGGTGTAATGACAGTAAACACCGCAACACGACAAGGCTTATTTGTGCGAAGCGACCTGTCCAGCTTGGGCTGAGTGCCCTGTTGTAGGTTAGAAGTGTTAGGGTCAACACCTTGAGGATTGGGTCCATGAGTACCAGGGGCAGATTGGTTTGGATTGCCTCTCTGCCTTCTTTGAGAAGAAGGGGGATTAGTCGCGCCCTGCTGTGCAAATACTTGCCCTGGAGGGGGCTGTAGATGTTGTTGAAGGGGTTGAGGAAGCAAGGGAGGGGGAAGCGCATATGCTGGAGGAGCTGGCATACCAGGTTGTGGATAAGGGTAATGGTTGGGTTGGGCAACATTGAGGTAAGCAGGAGGTTGGGCAAAAGGATGAGGCGTGCCGTATCCTGGATACATGCTACCTGGAGGGGGAAAAGTGCTAGAGGTGTTGGCCCCTCCTTGAGGAAGACCATAGCCCATAGGAGGTTGAGCATACGGATGGGAAAGGGCTCCAACGATACCGTCGGCGAAATGAGATGCCCCCGGGGCGTTAGCCCTCCGGCCCGGGGAGGTCGTAAAGGATCGTATAAACATAAACTGTGACCGAGCATAGATCAAAACATACTTCAAGGCTATTGGAGGGCGGCTTCTGCTTGAGGGAAACAGAGGCGTTATCTTTCCAATGGGAGCCAAGAGAGTGGGTTGTCCTACCCATATAAACCCGACCGATAAGCCACCAATATAAGTTTACCTTCGCCGCCATTCCCGATATGAGTGGAAAGGCTGTCAAGAGGTCACAAAGAGGTCAAAGTCTGCACGCACGTACCTGGAGAGGGAGCCTGAAATAAGATAGGCATGTTTGGGTACGGTCGCAAAGGTGGGATGGGAAGAGGTGGTCAGTTTGGACATAACACTGGAAGCTCGCCTGCTGGCGTTGGAACAATCGAAGACGGATGGAGTCATCGGTGATGGAATTGGAGGAACACCACATGTGGAAAGATCGGACATGGTTGGTTGGATCTTCTCCAGAAAGGCCTTCGAACTTAGGGATGTCGGAGGGGAGCTTGGCTGGCATGGCAGGCCAACCAACATCGTGGCGGATAGGGTCATTGATCAACTGATTGAAATCGGGGAGGCTGAGGCCTGCTATGTACAGGAGCAAGGGTGCGGCCGAGGTAGTTCCTGTGGTGGTTCCGCTAGTAGTAGTTCCGGCATTAGGGCCGAGAGCACCGCTAGCATTAGGCCCTGGACCAGACATAGTGAAGGTGACAGGGGGAGAACCATAAGTAAAAGGAGAACCCAATGAATCAGAAGAGGAGTCGGAGTGTGGACTCGGAAGAGGACCGGCTCTACGACGGCAGGACGGAGCAGGTCGATCGACCAGAAACTGAGGATGAAGGCCAAGAAGTCTCCGGGAAGTGCGCCTTGGGGGCGCAATGATGACAATACAAACACGGCACAAGGGGAAGAAGAACGACCACAAGGGCAAAGCGGTGCAGAATCAAGTGATTACAATGTCGAAACAAGGGCATATAAGTGCAGTGTCAATTGATTTTAAATTCTTTGCCTGGCGGTGTAAACCAGGCTCTTCTTCGCTTAGGGTGAGTGTGTGGCGTGCGTTAATTTTAATTTTTAAACCCTTTTCGTTTTGAGAGCAAAAGAAAAAGTGTGCTACGTAATTGAAAATAAATCTGCAGAGAACAATATATAATGCTGAAATAACAGAAAATTAACAGCTACTATTGCATCGATTCAACCCAAAAAGGTGGGTCTCTCAAAACTAATCTAAAAGAGGGAAAAAAAATCTAGTCAAAACGCATGAAAAAGAGGCCAATAGATCTAGGGTCGAAAGGGACAGGGATCTAAAGGGAAAAGCTGCTAAAAAGAGGTGCAGATCACAGCCAAGAGGCAGAGGCAAGGTGGCTGGAAAAAAGGAGGAAATCAACAAAAAGAAGGAGGGGCAAGGAGGAGGCCCTAAAAGTAGATCCAAACAAATCTTCAGGAGGTGATTTGAAAGGGAGAGGAGCTGATTAAAAGAGGTCTGAAAAGGAGGTATCAGATCTGGAAAAAGGGGGGCTGAAACTCTGAAAAAACAGACCTGAAAAAGATAAAAACTCTTCCACAAAAAGTGGAGGGTATTGAAGCCCTAGGGGGCTATGTTCCCACTTAGATGAGAAAAAAAATATCAAAACCAGGTCGAAACGGGCTGAGACAGAGGCTGGAAAACCCTGACGGAAGCTTCAGAAAAACCCAGAAAAATTGCAGAAAAACAGTTGAAAAATTGGCAAGTCGCAGGTTCTGACCTGTTTTCAGTGCAGGTCGCAGAAAAAGTGCTAAAAAGTGCGACCTGGAGGTCCAGGTCACAGTTTATGGGCTGAAAAGTGCGACCTGAAGCTCCGGGTGTCTCGGCGGCAGATTTTCAGAAAATTTGCCATCTCAGTTGCGGCTAATGTCGGTCACCTGCGCAATAGGGCCAGAAACACGCGGAAGTTAGAAATTTTAATGTTTTAGGGTTTTATGTGAGAAAAACAACATAAAAATAGGAAAAACAAAAAGCTGAAAAGAAACCCTAGGGTCTGAAGTAGCTGGATATGCAGGAATATGAAAAACGACAACAGTCGTAATTTAAAACCCGTGTGGAGTCGCCATTTGTTAGTATGAATCCTTTGTCGAAGTGTACGAAAAAGGACCACTTTAGCTACGCATAACTAATAGCCCTAACAACAAAAGTGGCTGCCAATATCTTCAGATCTGCAGTTAGTTGATCAAGAAAAGAGCTGCAAAAAACCATATCTATGCATAGAAAGACATTAAGCAGTAAAAAGAAGGGTTTGCTCCATATATCCAATAGACAAGACAAGAACAATTTTTGAAAGAATTTTTGTATTAAGGGCACCTGGGAGGAAAACAAGAAGATGTTTCTAATTCTCCTCAATGGGATGGGTTCTTGGAAGTCCTCAGCACTTCAGATCTAGAATATCTCTCTCTTGTTGGTGTAGAAAACCCAGACAAAGATAGAACTCAAAGGGAGCTCACACAGCAAATAATGTAGAAAAATGTGACCAAGTGTATAGATCCAGAGTGATCTAATAGGCAACAAAAGGTGAAGAATGGTAGGAAAATCCCTCCTATTTATAACAAAATATTGGGTCATTCTAGATCTTGGTGCATGATTAAAATAATGTTAACCAAATCTAGATCCACCTTTTATGGAATATTTTATTATAGTTGTTGGAGGGAAAAAGTAATTGACTTGGGTCAAATCCCTTTATTTGTTAATAATAAATAAACAAATGATTTATTTATCTTTTTAAGGAAGTGGTTGAAGGATAATTAAATAAATAATGATTTATTTAATTATTTGTGGGTGATTTGGTCATATTTAACAAGGAATATTATCTAAATAAGATTTAAATAATTATTCCTAGAAAATAATAAGACAAATAAAGGTTTATCTAATTAATTTCTTTGTTTTTGGGTTAAACATGACTAGGAATAATAATTAAATTATGGTTTAATTAATTATTCCATGAGGAAAATTAAACAAAACAGGTTTGTTTAATATTTCCTTTTGGGGTTTCCTGTTTAGACCATAAACAACCTAATAAATGTGGTTTATTAAGTTATTTTACATAGTGAAAGCAATTTTACTTAGGGTAAAATTGGTCTTACATGGTGTACTTGGGTCCATCTAATGATAAGAGGTTAGATGACCAAAAAATGGTGTAACAGATATAGTGACAACAATCAGTTCGAAGTAGAAGGAACCCAGAGAAAGCAATCAATAATATGGAAGAGGACTTGTGACTTGGTCATGGAGAGGCTAATAAGTAAAGGGTCTTGGTCTTGGAATTCATCAATTTTTTGGCCTGGATCATAGCCTGCATGTTGTGTCTCTTATATATTTATGTTTATGTATTAGTTATTGTTTGATGAATAAGAACACTAATCAACTAAGTAGAAGAATATCCTAATCTAAAGAAGTAAAAAGCATTCACAAACAATCGTTAATGAAGAGAAATCACCTAATGCTAATGCCCTAGATTTCTCAACATCATGGTCGTGACAAGTTGGATTCTTTCCTTTTACATCTTAATATTCAATATGACTCCATTAAGTTCATAATGGAGAAAAAAGTGGATGATAGCCTTCCTTTTCTTGATGTTATTGTTTCTAATAAAGGAGATGGTTCATTTGTTCACCAAGTTTTTCATAAAAAAACTCATACTAAACAATACCTTCACGCAAGTTCTCATCATTAAGTGTTCTTAACATACTAGCTACCCAAGCTTTAGGGTTTCTGATGAGAGTCACTTTGAAAGGGAAAAATACTATATCCTGAAATTTTTTGAAAATAATGGTTATAGCAGGCATCTAGGTCTGATATCGTTCCATAAAACCAGTAAAGGACCTAGGCAAAGGAAATATCTTGTTGATTTAGTTAACAACATGTAACAACTCTAAATATATTTTCTATGTAAATGGAAGGATATTATAAAGGAAAAATAAGACAAAGGTCATGGGACATGCATTCCAATTTGAATGGAGGGAAAAAAATTACAGTGGGCATTACTTGTGGTTAATTATTGGATATGGAAATTGTCATTGGAATTGGCAAAAGGAAAAAGGGAAATAAATGGAAATTAATTCAAGAAATAAAGGAAAATAGAAGAAAAAAAATATGAAGAGACAAGAATATGCATGTAAAGGAAAATGAAAGAAATTGAAGGAAAATAAAATAAAAGGAGAGAGAGAACACTCTATGACTCTCTCTTAGTTACTCTTTGTATCATAAACTCTTGGTTACTCTTGGACATTCTAGCTTTCACTCAGAAATTGAGGCATTATCACTTGGACTTGGAGAAAAAGAGCACTTGGACACAAGCAAGCAAGCAAAAGGAAAGAAAGGGAGTGCAAGAAGAAGGTTGGAAGAGCAGGTGCAATAGGTGGATTTTTCAAGTAACAGGTTGCATCGGTGATTTCCTTGACAAGATTTGAATGCATGGTGCATGAATTTAGTTTGCATGATTATTTTGTTGTCATTGGCATGGTATTTTCCTGGATTAGCAGTGGTTACAGTACTTCCTTTTCCATTTCATGGATAGACATGGTGTGTTGGATTAATTCTTGGTTGAGTTGTGGATTGCTGAAATATTTTGGTTTCGGGTGAGGTGGTCTCATAAAAAATCCCAAGGGTTGGGGCTAGAGATGGTTTTCTAGGAATCCCTTGAAAGGTGGCTGGAGATAGGAAAATTCCTTAGGATATGGTCAAGAAATTCTGAGGCATCCAATATTGTGTTAATTTTGATGATCTCTAGATCAATTTAGGTGAGATCATTGTGGTTTGAGAGTGGAGGTTTGCGGGTAATGTTACCCTAAGGTCTTGGGTTGTTAAACCTTCACAGATCAGGGGCGTGTCCTCACAAGAAGGACTCACTTAACCAACTTCTATGCTTTAAAATAGAAACTAAAGGTTGCAGACCTTACTTGTATATCCTTCAGTTGTAGTAGATCCCACGAGGTGCAAAGCCCCTACAACTCTTTGTGCTCCAGAACCTGCAAACCAGCAAAGAACAAGCACAAAAACCTAGTTGTACAACATATATATGTTCTAGATGTTAGTGAAAAGCATGCATAATCTCATAAAAACAATAATAAATGAACTATTAAAGATCATTACACATGTATAAGAGATAAATGACACGTGAACATAAGGAAAAAGATGGCACTTCTTTCATTAATGACATGTATAGGAAACAAACATGGAAAGATCACCTTAAATATTCCACGACCTCGAGCATACCGTCCTCTAGATCTATCCAGCCCTAGCCTCACAAAACTTCTTCCAAGAGTTGTGCACAATGGATGTCACATTGGGTGAGTGAATATCTCAAGGAAACAAGGGTTTCCTGAAAATATCTGGGAAGTGCACGAGGCACAGGGAATATATCAGACTTGGATAGGGCTCCAAAAGCATATAATATCTATAATTCTCTCTCTTCCCCCCTTAGGCCATTCCCTTGAGGGGCCTTTATACTCCCTCAAATCATTTTTTCAGTTGGGGAACAGTTAGGCCACGAGCTGGGGTAGTTAAGTTACAGGAACAACCATAAACCCCGCCTCAAAAGTAGGAAATTATATATTTTTTAATATTTAAAAAATCATACATGGTTCTCTCTGTATTGACTCGCATGTATACATGGAAAAGTTCGGGCAGAGTCGCGTATGGGATTTAAGAAACTGATTTTTGATAAATATGTCCAAGTCTGAAGGGAAGGGTTTCCCAAGGCCAATGCATAAGTCATCAAGTATATGGTGGTGATAAATGATGCTATAACAGATGCCCCATAATATATGAGGTCAGAAGGGGTACATGATGGCTGTAATGTATTATGTGCATAGAAAGAACCTTGTGAGGACTAGAGAGGACTTCACCAGATTTCAGCTTGCCAAAAACCAATGAGAGAGATCAGAAATATAGCTCATGTCTAAGGCAGGCATAACCATGCTCAGTGAAAGAAAAGCATGTCCGCATATAAAGTATAGAGCGGATCTAATATGTATGCAAGTATATCTTAAATGTAAAGTACATAGTGAATCATCTGATCACTGCCTGGAAGGATAAGTCAAAATCAGGTCCAAGTATCACATACAGAATACTGATCAATGATGTTGCAATAGAAATCTGATCACAAAAGTCACAATTGAATCTCCAAGTACCAAATCATAATTGGTGGAACAAATGGTACAACATGCAACTCGGGAGCCAACATATAAGATGTTGTTGTGATGAGACTGCAACATATAAGGCTGGATGGTGTCACTAGCAGAAAAATAAAGGAGTTTTCAAAGTGAACCAAAGCATGATGATGCAAACCCGAGGTCTTCACCGATCACCATGGCACAATTCTACACAATGGGAATAAATGAGCTGAGGTCGACCATGTGAGAAATCGTTTGATTACCGGTCATTGATTTATACTGTTAACAAACGTGAGACAACCCACTGATAATGATAATGAGTGTCAAGGTGCCCTAGTACAATCTAGAAAGTGCGAATGAATGAGTTGAAGTCGAACACTTGAAAGAATCTATCAATCAGGAGGCAATGATGTATCCTCACTGTCAATAGTGAAGAATCTGCCACTGATGACTGCAAACCCTAAGGTACTGACAAAAGGACTCTAGACCCTATTCCAAAAGCAATGAGTCGGAGTCGATGGGAAAAGATCTGCTGGAAGGAAGGTATTAAGGCATCCCACATCAGTCCAGCATGAGTGTAACCCGCAGGCCAAGATTTGGAAGGAATCAGACGAAGTAAAGTGAAGTAACCAACCCAAAGTACATTCCCAGCATGCACAACATGAAGCTAGCACACGACAAAAACCCTCTGAATCAAACAATAATAAAAGCTAACAAAGAAGCGATATATCCATCGATAGGGTCAAATGGAAATCAAGGTACTGCAAGAATCCCAGGTGTGATACTATAAGCTGCAGTCGAACATAAGGGAAACCACTCAGTCAAAGACCCATGGTGATGATCAAATGCTGAGCACAAGGTCACCTATAAATTATGTAAATAGGGCCAAGGTGCGGCTCTAGGTTTACTCTCAGAGAAATATGTTGTAGTCAATAAGAGACAAACCCGCCAGCAAGAATTCAGTGGAGACCTTATCAAACTGGCACGAGCAAAGGACCAAATATCTAATGTGATAAAACAAGATACTGACAAGACCGGGAAGGGCGACTGAAAAATGAGTCAAGAGACACCGCAGAAAGGCCGAATCAGGTTAACTTCCCTTGAACAAAATCACGAATCATGTTTGACTGTGGCAACAAATGATAACTTGTAAAAGTTTGCCATGCAAGAGGCATAAAAAAACCCTCCATATGATTGGAAGAGATAACCAACCAGGGGAGTACTGACTTAAAAACAAGGTTATGTCTTCTCCTAAGTCAAAAACTAAAACCATCCCAAATGGAGAAAAGATTTAGCTTTTTTGTGCTTTGTTCAAGGGCGACACAAATGACACTGTAGCTTCCATCAAGTATGGAAGTAATATCCCATTCCCACTCTTTTTCAAAATATTTAATTTTTTGTCTTTTTCATATTTCAAAGCCTGAAAAAAAATAAAAGAATGTATAGTACAATGGATAGAACGAGTGTTGAGAAACAGATGCACTAGTTCCTAGGATAGGAACAATCCTATGCTCAATGTAAGGTGATGAAAACTGGTAAGTGACACTCAAAGGAATGTTCCATCCATGGGTAAAGGTGTCAAGTCGCAGAAACTAAGTGATTGCATGGTTAACTTGTACAGAAAGACATGGTCAAAAGATGGCTTAAACATGAGTCCAAATTAAGTCGGTTAAAGGCCAAGATAAACAAGTAGTCAATATGCAATGTAGTAATAAAACTCGACAACATAAGGGAGCCTCTAGGGTAAATGGCCAGAAAAAGATAGTGAAGAAGAAGAAGAATGAAGCTCCAATGCATAAGTCATGGCGGGACTAAAGAGGACTCCCGAGCCTACATAAATTGCAGCATGGGCGACAAATGCTAGCGAGGAACTAACTAGGAAGCCCTTGTAAAGGATGGCTCTACCACCAAGTCATGATTATAAAATCGACGAGTGAAATGGGTTAAGTACTCATGACATGATGGCATAGACCCTATGGCAAGTGATCAGAATGGAGATTAGAATGAAAAAAATGCAGTAGAACGTGAATTCCCTAACCTATATGCCAGTTTGAAATCAAATACCTACCATGATAGGTTAGCGATCATGGATCCGGAGGAAAACTAGGAAGATCTCAAATTCAGAAAAATGTACATGAAAAATACCTTTCCCAACACTTACAAGACAAACGGTTAAACAGCCTTAATCAAATTCGAAAAAAAATCACAAACGAAATTTGTGAAATTTTTTCAAAATTTGGGCATAAATACACAATTTGACTCACATTTTGATCAATTTTACATTGCAAAAATGGAGAAAGAGCTTTGGGGAAAAAATTCCTCTTCTCAAATACAGAGAAACCGACCACCAAATCATGCCAAATCAGTTAGGTAAGCCTTAAATTCATTCTATTCATCAATTTTGTTCCTATTTGAAGCAAAATTTGGGATTTTTTTACCGTAGAAAAGAGGATTTCATGGAAACTATCTACGCATACGCGGGTTTGTGTGGAGGAACCTGTGCATGATACGTGACTGTGTATAAACGAGGTCACGTATGCGCAGAGAGAAAATTTAAAACTTGTATCTAATCAATCAATTGATGATTTTTCCCAGGATGTCAATCAGTTGGACAGAACGTGAACATAGTGCAATTGATAATGAGGTGATGGAGGACCAAAATTCCTTAGATATTCTCTGGAATTATGGTTTGCTCAAATTTTTCAAAATGTTGAATATGAAAAGAAATGTTCGTTTGCTTCAAATTTTGGTTGATCATTGGGAATCGGAATAATATTGTTTCATAATTGATCAGATGCCGCTACGAATAGAAGTGGAAGACATATACTTTATTATTGGACTCTCTCGAAGGGGAGACCTAGTAGACTTGCACGGAAAGCCTGTTGGAGGGCTTAACGTGGAAGATTATGTCCAAGTCTATTGCATAGACGATGCAAAGAAGGTTGGAACACAGATTCCTATCATAGATATGAAGTATTTATACATGAAGATCCTTCTCTTTACCATTGGCAGAGTAGCAGGATCAGATTCTGTACATCAAGCTTCACGTACACACATGAGCATAGTAGTGGAATGCATGATTCATCTATTTGATTGGTGCACAGCCTTGCTGAGAAATATTAAAAAACAATTGACATCAATCCGAAAGAAAAAGAATAAACACTTTGGGTACGGCACAATATTGTTGACATTCTTCTTCGAGAGGGTCCCAGGGCTTCGGCCCAAGGTCATCTCAACTATCAGCAGCCCGAGAGATCCAAGAATAGCCCAATGGACAGATCTGATGAAGAGATTGGGGGGAAGTGAGGTTCCCCGGACCACTTGGGATGATGATTTCTTCCAATGGTGGGAGGAATAAGTCATTGTAGTGGAATATTATCCCTATGCTTGGATGGACTTTCGTGCGGATCCAGATCTAGTCCTTCCACCTGGTGCAACATGGTGCGCAATCGGTGAGATTGCATTTTTTATTTTTTATTACATGATTTTTTTTAATTTTTTTCAAATTATATGGAAAATGAAAAAATGTTTTTGATTGGAAAAAATGACTTACAAAATTATGATGATCATGATGCAGACATGGGACCAGTTAGGCTAGAGGGGTACGTAACAAGTGCCTATGGCCGTTATCGAGGACCTACCAGAGGCTATCCAGAGGCGGGTGGTGGGTGTACCATGAGGTTGGGTGTGGTTATTCCACCGCATAGCGACTGCCATTATGTTCTATAGGAACACAAATGTTGGGCAGGGACCTAAGGAGTAGATTATAGATATGATCGAATGAATATAATATTTTTTGATGATAGACATGATCGGACATAAGCCCCAATTTTGTAGGACATGATGGTCCAGATTTTGTATATTTTTTAACACTCTGACCTATATATATATATATATATATATATATATATATATATATATATATATATATATATATATATATATACAACGATTTATATGATGTGATGACTCAAATGTATGATAATGAATGATGTATTTGATATATTTTTTAAATTATTGAATGATTAATATGCCAATCAAGTGCTTGATTAGCTACTAAGTCTGCCATCCAATTGTTAGACCGAGGAATATGAATGAATGTGATAACTTGGAATGATCGTTGTAACAAACATACCCTAAAAAACAATTGGTGTAAAAATGGGTCTTAGACGCAATATGTGTTGTTCAACTATGAAACCACCAGCTGTGAATCCAAGAAAACTACTAACGAATCAACACCCAAAGATATTGCATCCGAGAGTAGGTTGACCACTACAGTGTATTCTGCTATGTTGTTCAAAGTAGGACCAATGCAGACACCTCTTGAAACTAACAACTGACTGGATGGATAATGGATAATCCAAGCCACGTAAGCCAAGTTCTGGGTATGTCTAGTAGCACCATCGGCGAAACCAAAGTGACTCATTTCATTCAATATTACCTGCCAAAGAAGATCAAATTCATCAAAACCACACCAAAAATAGAAACACAGATATGTACAAAAATACAATATATACAACAAAGCAAGATGCTAGGCCAAAGTCTAGGCATAATACTTTTTCAAACAGAGCCCATTTCTGGGCTCCGCAAACTCGTTCCCATCAAAATCAGCCAAGGCATAGGCTCCTTTCTTCGGGATCTTTTTGACGATAAAGGGGTCATACCACATAGATTTGAACTTGCCTGCCCCCAAGGAATCCTTCTCTTGGGCATAAACCAAGACAAGGTCACCTTCAAAGAAAACCCTAGGTTTGACCACTTTATCGTACTGAAATTTTACCCATTTCTTATGTGTCTCATTCATCGTAGTTGCATCTCGACACTGCTCATTGAGATGTTATAGATGAAGAAGGCATTCTTCGAGACTGGAAGTGTCAAGAAGAAGCTCAATATCTAACTTAAGAGAGGGAATTTCGCATTCAATAAGAAATATAGATTCCAACCCATAAGCCAATTGAAACGGAGTAAAACCAGTTGCAGTTTTGACTGACAACCAGTATGCCCAAAGCGTAGGATACAACATAATATGCCAATTGGATCTGGCTTTATCGATCATTCGTTGAAGAATTGTCTTCAAGGATTTGTTCACGGCTTCAACTTTCCCATTGGCTTGAGGATAATAAGGAGATGAATGCTCCTGCTAAAAACCTAATTTCAGAGCCAATTCACCCATCATGTTGTTCTGACAGTGACTTTCATGGTCAGTGACAATCTCTTTGGGAATACCAAAGCGAGAAATGACTTGATTGAAGAGGAACAGAACTGTTGTCTCACCGTCATTCCCAAAAGTAGGCATAGCCTCAACCCACTTCGTGAAGTAGTCTACAACTACAATAATGTACTTCTGACCTTTAGTTGAAGGCAGGTTACAAGTTGTATAATCAATTCCCCACTTTGTAAAGGGTCCGACAGTGACGATAGGAAAGAGCGGAGTTGGATAAGTGCGCATATTTTGAGTATAAACTTGACACGGATGACACTTTTTGACCGACTCAATACAATCTTTGAAAATTGAAGGCCAAATGTATCTGGCACGCAAGATTTTTTGGGTTGTATCAAGCCCAGATAAATGACCACCACAAGCTCCACTGTGGAAATCATTCAGCACTACCTCAGCCTCTTCAAGAGTTAAGCAGCGTCTAAGGATCGAATTGACCCCATGACAATATAAAGTGTCACGAATAATCAAATAAATTTTGGCTAAGTGACGTAAATTTCGGCGCTCATCTTTCGAAAAAGCCAAGGGGAACTTCACAGTCTGGAGATAAACTATGAGATTCCCATACCAAGGATCCTGTGAAGAGATGAGGAAAATATGTTCATCCGGAATGACTCATCATAGAGAATCTCTTCTCCATAGGGCAACTTAGAAATCAACTCCGAAAATACTAATGATTTCTTGGACTTGGCATACATAACCTCAAGATCAAATTCCTGCAAAATAACAATCTATCGATTGTATTTTCCCCCAATCACTCGCCTACTGAGAACAAATTGAAATGGATTGACTGCTACCAAAAAATGTGTTTTGTGAAGGAGAATGTAATGTGTTAGCCGATGAACATCATGAAGAACTGCTAAATCAAGTTTCTCTATCGGAGAATATCGGAGTTCAGGACCTACCAAGCCTCAACTAAGGTAGTATATAACATGCTCGGAAAAAGCATCGTCTTCCTGAACTAGAACCATGCCAATGGTAGATTCTGCTACAGCGAGATACAAGAGGAAATCCCTGCTATAATCAGGTGGACTCAGTAAAGGATCAGAGGTCAATGCTTTTTTCAAAGAATCAAATGAGCGTTGGGCAAAGAAATCCTAAAAGAATGGAACTCCTTTCTTTAATAATCTCATACATTCCTTTGTAATCTTAGCATAATTTACGATGAATCTCCACAGGAAATTAGCTTTTACTTGCATACTTTGAAGTTGACGAATTGAAGACGGGGGAGGCAACTAAAGTATTGCCTCAACCTTGAAGGGATCTACCTAAATCCCTTATGTAGACACGATGAATATCAACAACCGACTGGATGTGATAGCGAAAACACACTTATTAGGGTTCAACCGGATTTTGTAATACCGACATCGATCAAAAACTTGACAGAGGTGAGAAGGATGGTCAACTGTCTTGCGAGAATGAGCAGCTAAATCATCCAAATATGCCTCAATAATATGTTTGATGTTGTGGAAGAAATAAGACATGCCCCGCTGAAAGGTAGCTCCAATATTTTTAAGGCCAAAAGGCATCTTCTTGTAAGAAAAGGTACTCCAGGGACAAATAAATGCAGTCTTATGATGATTTTCAAGACGGATAGTGATTTGATTATAACCCGAGAATTCATCCATGAAGGAGAAAATCTCATTCCCCACACACTCATCGATAATCCGATCTATAAATGGCGTGGGGTAATTATCTTTAGGAAATGATTTATTTAGGTCCCTGAAATAAATGCAAACTCGAATCGTTCCTTGTTTCTTGTCCACATGAAGTAGATTAGAAACCCACTCAGTTAAAGGAACGGGGTAAATGACACTCGCCTTAAGCAGCTTCTCCACATCAACTTTAATAACTGCCATTAGGGGACTTTTGAGGTCTAAAATGGGCCTCCTAAGAAAAATATAAAATAATAGTGGAAATAACAAAATAAGACTTGATGATATCATCAAACTTTAGAGGCAAAAAAGAAAAAACTACTTTTTCAACTCGTATTTTCAACTTATCTCCCAAAGTTTTTACTCAAATTTCGAGCGGGAGTACTTGTTGGATGCAAAATTTTATTCCTCATCCAATGTACCTATGTTTCATACTTTTGAAGGAACCTACTACACAAAAAATGAAAAATACATCAAAAACGTGATCGTAATCACGTTTTTTCATGTATTTCTCATTTTTCACGTAGCAGGGTCCATCGAAAGTATGCAACATGGGTACTCCTTGGATGAGGAATTAAATTTTTCATCCAATGAGTACTCCCGCTCGAAATTTGAGTAAAAAAATTGGGAGATAAGTTGAAAATACAAGTTCAAAAAGTAGTTTTATTATTTTATTATTTTTTAATCTTTTTACCCTTTTACTTAAAAAATGGTGAATAATCCCCCATGGTTGACATCATCATCTCGAATCCTATTGGTTCTTATAAATTTTATTTTGGTTGTACATTTTTCTTAGGAGGCTTATTTTAGACTTCAAAATTCCCCTAATGTGCCTTCCTAGGGTTGATCAGATGAAGCCTTTTCCTGATAGGCTTAGCGTTTTCGCATATCTTGATCTCATGCTGGACAATAGATGGATCTATGCCAGGAATTTCCTCATAATACCAAGCAAACACATCTTGAAATTCTCAAAAGAGATCGGTGTAAGTCTGAATTTCTTCAGGGGAACACTCGGCTCCAATAAAGACATTCTCTATGATGTTGGGATCTTTGGAGATGTTCACCGGGGCAGTAGCAGAAATAACAGCCATATTCCCTTCAGAAAAAACCTGTGTTGGTGCTAAAGGGTTCAGGACTGGGTGAACAGGACTATAAGGCAGAAGGCTAGAGAAACTTGATTCAACTTCTCACAAGTCCAGTAGAAATTAAGACCGATGATGCAAATAATCCCATGGTCTCTCTACACCAGTCATTGCTTTGAGGATAGCCTTTTTAGATGGAAGAGTGGTATCAAGGAAATCCTGAGCAGAAGATGAATTGAGATTCCAAGCCAGAGCCACATCTCCATCCAATTCCTCCAGTGAAAGATAAACTGTAATGGAATCTACAGAGTCAACAATAGATCTATAAGCAATCTCAGTTGCAGACATAGGAAATGCCATTCCACCCACTTGACCTTCTTCTAATGTGGAGGTAGGAGAAGGTAAGTTCCAAGGGTCCGAAAAATCATGAGTTATGAAGAACTCTCTCTGAATAGGAACCCTGGAGGATGAAATAGCATTGATATGAACCGAAGGAGGCGAAAGATCAAAAGCACCCATCAAGGATGTATATATTCCAACCCCCAGATTCTCAATAGGTTGCTTGGTATCCTTCCCCAAAGGAACAGTTGAGTCGGAAGATGCATTCATATCTACAGGAGAATAATCTAGTTGGTCCACTGTGACATTTCTCCATTCGTGAGGGAAACATACAATACGAAATAATGAGGATGCAATAGCATCCATCTCACAGATCCAGTTTCTCCCCAACAGAAGTTTATAGTCTAAGCTTGCATCGACTATCTCAACTTCGATATTAACAATTTTTCCCCCAACACAGATGGGAAAAGCTGTAACAATACCATGCGGCCTGTGAGAATGACCATCAAACGCAGTCATAAGAGTGGCAGAAGGGACAGCTGAGGGAGATCCAATAGCCTTCCAACATGCAAGAGACATTAGACACTTGGGAGCACCCTCATCAAAAACTGTTTGAAAGATATTGAATTTATGATAAGTTGACCTGATATGGAAATCCATATGATGAGGAATTCTCTTTTTAAAAGTTGACATGTCAAATGTGATCATCAGAGAACTTTTCGGATCAACAGCCCCAATGGCAGTGAGTAATGCAGTCCTTTGTGCAAGACAAGACTAGAGCACCTCTAACGCAAACATGGCACAAGGAATTTGAGCCAAATCTTCTACAATCGAGTAGTTATGGGAAGCCTTGGCATTAGGATTGATCATCGTATGCTTTATAGACCCTTTCAGCATCCGAGGTACAGGCTCAACTACATGCCTCTCAATATGGAGCGGATCAGCACTATTAGGAGTACCATTAGCTTTCGAAGACTCAACTTCGCCATAATCACGAGATCTTGTAGCGATATCTGCGTGTGAAATCATCATGTATATGTTCAATGGATTTTCCCCTTCCTGGCTGGCCCCAGAGGGAGCCCCAGTATTTGAATTCGCGCCAGCAAGTAATTGCTGCCCTTGGGGAAAAGGGTTTGTCAACACAACCTGGGAACTAGAAGAACCATGTTGAGATAACAAGCACTGCACATCTTAAATTTTAGGGCAGAGGTGTGTAAGATGGTCTCCAGTGCACAAGTTGCATGGAAAATTTTCTTTCTTTTTATTATCCTTCTTACCCTCTCCAACATGATCGTTGGATTTGTTCGCATTCCCCTTCCCATCCTTGTCCTTTTTCTTGTTATTCCATCCCTTCTTCTTCCCATCGGATTGTTGATTTCCTTTGGGTTAGAATTTTGAACAACATTAATTTCCAAGGACTGGGAAGGAGTTGACACTGAAGGCACAGCCTAACCAGAAGGAGCAGATTGTATAGACAACTGTTGCAATTGACTTAGCAGGTTATTCATACCACTATCAATCGAACCGATAAGCCCGTCACCATGAGGACTAGGTTTATTTTTGGCTAAGTCTAATTTGGAGTGAGGAGCATCCGGAAAATTTTTATTAAGGACTCCAGACTGAGAACAAATCAGTTCTAGCTGCTGAGACCTAAAAATAGCCTGCTCTTCAGAAAATATCCCTTACAGGGATACATATTTAGAAATTTCCGGTTGTAAAGATTTCAAAAACCATTCAAGAAGGAATTCATTTGAGATTTGGTCTTTAATGAGCCTCTTCCTTCTTCTCCATTCCTGAATATGATCAGAAATGTGAGTTGCCTTGTCCTGCTGAATATTGGCCAGGAGGTCAGCCTCGGCGTCATAACAGACATTTAACTAAAAATGATTTAAGAACATGGTAGCCAACTCTCCAAAAGTAGAAAAAATTCCCCCATTTAACTCAATGAACCATTTGGTCGCATGTCCATTTAAGGTTCGTTGAAATAATCTCAACCTAATCGAGTCATCGATCAGGAGTTTGACGAACACCATAAATGGAAAGTGGGGACATGATCCGCCGGATCCTCACCAGTCTTCCCTTTAAACTTTGGAATGTTTGAGGGAGTTTGGTGGGGATCGGAGGCCAATTCAAACTATATAGAATAGGATCATTAGTCAATTTCGATAGATCTGGCAAGTTTAACGTTTCCATAAATGGTAAGCGTGGAGGAGCCTGGGAATTCCATCCCCCATAGGAAGGATTCCCCACATTCTGAAAAGAATAACCTATATTTGTTGAGGAACCAAGTTTCCAAATGTTGTTCGTAGAAAATGCTGGGCCATAAGAAAATCCTTGTGACCCAACATTTGGAGAAGGACCCCCTCCCAACATAGAGTTACTATACACATGAACATTCCCTCCAACCGAGGTATTGAATGAAGAAGAAAACCCTTGGTAAGGGTTCCAAGCATTTGCAAACAGAGAAAAATCCTGAGAATTACTCGATGAAGGGAAAGGAACATTCCTTTGCTGACCAGCGAGAAACTGACTCCCTACTCCCAATGTTGTAAAAGCAAGGTTCCATCCCGAAAAGACATTAGAGCTTTGACCCCCGGAAAAAGTATTAAAACCTTGATTCTGAGAGGTGAAAGGAATTGATCATAAGGAAGGGTTTGAATGACGGATATGCCCACTTTCAAAGGGGAACCCTTGAAAAGAATTTGATTTGCTAGCCATAGAAGGTATGAGTGCGGAGACAGCCAAAGCAGCAGAAAAGGAGAAAGAAGGAATTCAACTAGTGGGCATTCCATAAGAAAAGGGACCAGATTGAGAAGCATGTGCTTGGGTGTTTCCAAAGCCAAGCACAACAGTACTAGAAGTGATTGTCGATATGGAAATAGTTCCTCCTCCCTCAACTGAAAGAGGAGTTTGAACACTTACAATGCTCACAGCCAAAAATGTGTTCCCAGTCGTGGCAATCGAAAGAAAGGGATATGACGCAAAAGGACTAGCCAATCTCTGAGACTCGGGCCCGATGTACCAAAGAACGTCAAGAAAACTAGCAATAATAGGAGATGGAAGAGACTCAGTAGGCTGAGTAAATTCCTCTACTTCAACTTCTTCTGCTGGAAATAAAACTCTAGAGATGAGTGGAGCACTCCTCTCTAAATTGACACTAACACCAAAACCACCCACAGAAACAACAAGCCCTGACGGAGGATCACTCTCCGCTACGTTTGAAACCACCGGGTGAAAATCACCCTCTAAATTACTCCTATGCCTTCTTGAAGAAGGTTTGGCACTCACAGGAAAAAGCCCCCGAAGCCTCCTCAATCGATGAGGCGATCGGTCAGCCACTTTAAGAGATTAATTTTAGACTCAAAAAAACATAAGAAGCTAAGCAATCTAGGAGCAAAGAGTACACTCTAAAAAGTTCCTAAGATACATCCAGGAAAGTAGATCTCAGTTATTTCCACTCCGGGTGATGAGGACCAGACATCAAAATACAAGAAAGCGAAATAATAGGGCCTTCCGAAAATAGTCTGGGGTAGTTACACCCCAGACCTACTAGAGAAGGTAACAGAAATAGTTACGCTGACTTCCTAACAATATCCTTTGTTGGTGCAAGTCCCCAAGCTTTGCAAAGGCACCCTCCAGAAGTATTGATGGAAGTGATGCAACGTCTGTCTCAGGTACCATGAGTATTCCCCCCCGCAGTCACTTGTGTGGTCCCTAGGATAGGAAACTGAGGGAACCAATCTATATCGACAGCCGAGTGGAACGGTCTTAGGTCAAGATTCAACAAATAGGAGATGGGGTATCTCTCTTCTCTGCCTGCACTATCCCTCGTGCTTGACTCTCTGGAGGAGAGATTTCCCAGTCCACTTAACGGTGTTGGATTTCGCTCTTTAATAAACTTTCAATGTTTAACAGTTTGATCGGCCTTGGAGAGTTAACTCTCCACTCACCTATTCCAAGGCCCTACAACCTAGCTAGTTGGTGTATGATTAATGACAATAATACAAAAACTTCTAGTTGCTTTTAATTATAGCGCTTGTTTTAAATTAGTTGTTACTTAAGTCAAGGGCATACGGAAGTGAAACTGATGGTGTTTTTTAACGCAAAAGAAATCAATGAAAACCTAGCTACATGTGAATGCAACAATTTCCTTTCGATGAAAAGAGATCTCTACATGGGTTTTATGAAACTACATAAGAAAAAACTTTATTTTCTCTTTAGTTACTCACACTTCACATGATCCAGAAAACTATGAAAAAGACTAAAATGCTTCAATGCACTTAATGCAAAACTACCAATGACACGCAAATTCTAAGATTTATAACTCTAAAGAAGCGAAAAGAGTCTCTAGAAACTAAATGTTTCTATCACTTTTTGACAGAAAAACAAGGCTAGTTCCAAACAGAACTCCTACGCATAAAAATACCAAAATGTACTTGACACAAAAGAGAGAAATAAAGAAAATACTTCCTTCAAAATCACGCTAAGAACCAAAGACTAGAAACCAAAAAAAAGCTTCAAAAGATATGATGAAACCATAAAAACAAACTCAAAGAAAAATCTATGGAAAACACATGTTTTTTGGGCTTTTCACTTATAATGAAAGAAAAAATATTTCAAGAAGACAAGCATAAACTACCCAATAACCAGAATCAAGAAAAATGAGTCTCAACAAGGCTTCAAAGTTCTCAAGCCAACTATGCTACTTTCTTAGCGGGACCCAAATGAGCAAGCAGAAACAAAGAACTCAAACAACCGATTTAGCACAGCAGCACAATCTTTCAGCGAAAAACAACTCAAAAAACCAAAAGGGATTCTACAAGATTCGCTACAAAGCTAGTCCAAGAAATCAAGAAAACCAAGATAGTCCAAGAGGGAAAAAACCACAAGTGAAGAAATGCATAAGGCCAAGAAGAGCAAACAAGTAGAGGCTCACTGTTTTGAATGGTCAAAACAACCAAGAACTCCAGGAAGATATCTTAGTGCTACAGCCGCAATTGCAATCACACAAAATAGGCAATTTACCAAATGGATAGGTTTTCACAAGAACAAGAGAGAAATGGATATGCAACCACCATAAACACAGTCCAGACACCTTAAAGACACCACATGAATGGTTCACCATGGAAATAAAATACTACAGAGGCTATAAACTCAAATTTTCAAAATTTTCCAGGCATACGCAGTTTTGCAATATGAAACAAGCGTGTATACGCGACTGTAACCAAGGAAACTCATGTATGCGTGGGTCCCTTTGGAAAATAAAAGAGGTATAAATGAATTTGCAGAGACTAATTTGTGTATGGAAATAAAAATAAGGAAAAAATAAAAAGTCAAGCGTGATCAAGAGACCAGATCTTCTGTCTAATTGAAAAAAGACTTACTAGACTGTAAAAAAGTGATAAACCTGTCACGAACCTACAAGACAGATAAAATAACCCAAACTAGGAATTACATGAAGTTAATCCCCAGTGGATTCACCATTTCTATTGAGAGTAATGTTACCCTAACGTCTTGGGTTGATAAACCTTCACAGATCAGGGGCGTGTCATCACAAGAAGGACTCACTTAACAAACTTTTATGCTTTAAACTAGAAACTAAAGGTTGCAGACCTTACCCGTATATCCTTTGGTTGTAGTAGATCTCGCGGGGTGCAAATCCCCTACAACTCTTTGTGCTCTAGAACCTGCAAACCAGCAAAGAAAAAGCACAAAAACCTATTTGTACAACATATATATGTTTTATATGTTAGTGAAAAGCATGCATAATCTCATAAAAACAATAATAAATGAACTATTAAATATCATTACACATGTATAAGAGATAAATGACACATGAACATCTAGAACAAGATGGCAGTTCTTTCATTAATGACATGTACAATAAATAAATGTGGAGAGATCACCTAAAATCTGCCACGGCCTCGAGCATACCATCCTCTGGATCTGTCCAGCCGTAGCCTCACAAAACTTCTTCCAAGAATAGTGCACAATGGATGTCACATAGGGTGAGTGAACATCTCAAGGAAACAAGGGTTTCCTGAAAATATATGGGCAGTATAGGAGGCACAAGGAATATATCAGATTTGGATAGGGCTCCAGCAGCGTATAATATCTATAATTCTCTATCTTCCTCCCTTAGGCCATTCCCTTGAGGGGATTTTATACTCCCTCAAATTAGTTTTTTCAGTTGGGGAACAGTTAGGCCATTGGCTGGGGTAGTTAATTTACAGGAACAACCATAAACCCCACCTCAAAAGTAGGGAAATTATATATTTTTTTAATGTTTAAAAAAACATATGCAGTTCTCCATGTATGGACTTGTGTGTATACGCGGAAAATTCTGGGCAAAGTTGCATATGGGATTTAAGAAACTGTTTTTTGAGAAATATGTCCAAGTCTGAAGGGAAGGGTTGCCCCAATCCAATGCATAAGTCATCAAGTATATGATGGTGGTAAATGATGTTATAACATGAGTCCATGTTTGGTTATACTTGGTTTATCCCATGAGATCCCACATTCATGCTTGGAATTTGGCACGAGGGTGATTGGCTGAAGGAAAGATTTGGTTCAGCACAATCTATGGTTGAGTGGTACATGGAAGTCCCTAACTTGGTTGTAATTTGCATATGTTATTATGTGTTGATTATTATTGATATTAATGAGCACAAGTTCTAATTTTGTATATGAATTTATGACTAGTTTTCCATGGTTCTATTCTAATTAAATGTTGGTTACATGCATGTTATATTTCTCACTTTATGATGTGCTCTTGTTATGGATCCATTTTATGGTTTGATGGGCTCTTGGTTATCATATATGAACACATGAGCTAATGTGTGTTGTTGTAGCTAGTAAAAGAGGGAGAAAGCCTTCTTGATGATTCTATGATGAACTTAATGAGTTATTGTACATATGTGCATTGATGACCTACATGTACTATGTTTACAAAGTGTTTGAGTAATTGATTATCATATGTATTGGACAATTTTGAGTAGGGATTGATTCAAGAACAATGCAAGCAGACTCCTATAGGAAGCTCTAAAAGTTCTAGGTAGTTACATGCAGTTGGCTTGTAAGCTAGCCCTGAAAATCCAGAACAGGGTTTCTAGTCGCACTCCTAGATCCTGAAAATTTCAGTTGTAGTCACATGGAGTGTGAGTTGTGTGTGCGACTAGTGCCTTCTAGTTGCATGCACTAGTCTAGGTTGTGAAGTGGGTGAAAAATCCAGCTCCAATCTAGGAAAGGTTGATCAGTGGATGTTTCCTGACATCTAGGTGATCAAGTGTTTATGGGAGGTTACAATAGAGTTAAGGATGTTAGGCTCCACTTCCATAACTGAAACTTGGATGTCGATTCATGTATAGTAACTCTCAACTCATATTTTCCCTGATGAGATTATAAAAGAGGGTAGATGTGGGGTGGGGCATCACAGGGTAGTATTAGATCAGTTTCGTTCCCTGTGAACCTTTCTTTGACACTGGTGTTAGATAGTGGTATCAACGCGAGGTTTACAACATTGGACCTCGAGGTAAATTCAGATACTTATGGTTACCCTACATGCATTTGTTATTTTAGTTTTGTATCATCATCTTGATTCATGGATGATATTGATATGTTATTGCTATTATTATATATTGTGTTAATTGGGATTGACAACACAGATGTGAAAGCCTCCCCTAAGATACATTGAGGTATGATTTTGATTATTTCTTCTATTTGGTTTATCTAACATGTTAATTTTAAAAGACAATAAAATACCAAAGATGAAGAGAAAAATGGTGTATTATAGTTCACATGATTCCCCATACATGCTCGAAGTGAAATAAGTGGAATGGGATGTAGAAATTATACAAACAATATGTATATCAATGGATTCAATCCAATCATGCAATATGCCAAAGCGAGATATTGAATCCTTCTACAAATCAATTGTGGAAAATAAACACGATCGCTAATCACAACAAGTAAAGAAAGAAGCAAATCAAACCACAACACCAATATTTTCCCACGGAAATCTTGTTGCTCAAAACCCCTCTATCTTCTATGATATATTCACCAAGGAATCATGAAACAATTACAATGCACTCTTCTCACAAGAGTCTCCTGCACTCTCAACTGTCTCACACTGATCCATACAAAATCGACCAACACTTAGCCAATTTTCAGCCTCTTTTCAGCGTGCCTGCCTTGCGCAATTCATGTGGAATGAAATCCCTATTATTTAGGAAATTCAGTGTTCCAAAGTTTCACAATGCTCATGGGAAATCCTATGGTTGTTTTACTGCATGCGGGCAATCTACTAATGATACAATTGATAGTTAACATCCCTTTAACCTTTGTCTCAACTAGGTCTCCACTGGAACTGATATGCATGCAACTATTAATAGTAAATCATCAGTTGCATGAAAGATCATTGTATGTGAATTACATCTAATTTAATTCACTTGACCTCTCACTAGTGCAAAAAACAGTTACAACTAGTTCAACTGATTTTAACTCAATAAATTGAGTTAACTGATTTCTCATGCATTAAATTAATGCACTAATTGCAACTCAAACTCCATAACTAATAGAATCATTCTGCATGCCTCACCAACCACCCTCAACTCAAAATTCATGAGCTACATAAGTTTATCACACTCAGTTAACTATTACAAGTGATTATGAGATAAGATTACATTTTATTGTCAAATTTAATTAAGGGAAAATTAAATTAGACACACATTTGTTGTTGAATTTTCAACACTTCCTCTCAACAAGAAAGGTATTATTAGCTACCCCGATCCTACCTCTATGGTATTCGAATTTCCTCCTAGTGAGCGTCTTTGTCAAAATATCTGCATCCTGATCTTCCGTGGGAATGTAATGAAGTAACATAATGCGCCTCTAAACACAATATCTAAGATGGTGGTATCGGATGTCTATATGCTTGGACCTATCATGGAATACCATATTAACCGAGAGTTTAATGCAACTCTGGTTATCACAATGTATCAACATCGGATCCATCTGAGAACCAAACAAACCAACCAGAATCTTCCTCATCCAGATGGCCTCACATGCAACCTGATTGGATTCCATGTAATCTGCCTCGGCTGAACTGAGTGCCACATATATCTGCTTCCTATTGTACCAAGAAACTGATGTCGATCCTGTGCTGAAGATCCTTCCTGATGTGCTCTTCCTATCTGATGGACTTCCTGCCCAATCCGCATTGATGAAGCCTTGAAGCTTCACTCCCTCTGTCTTTCTATACCATAATACATACTATGTAGTGCCCCTGAGATATCTCAAGACATGCTTCCCCGCCTTCCAAAAGAGCTTGGTCGGCTTAACCATAGCTTGACTCAGCTGGTTAACTGCGTAGAAAATTTCTAGTCTGGTGTTCACCAAGTACATTAGTGAACACACAAGCTACCTGTAAATAGTAGCATCCACTACCTCACCTGAAGTAGCATCCTCCTTCTTCCAGTTTCCCGGAAGAGGATTCTCCATTGGTTTACAACTCTCCATGTGAAACTTACTCAGAATCTCTTTGGCATACTTTCCTTGAGAAACAAATATCTCACCATCCCAGTGCCATATTTCCAAACCAAGGAAATAGTGAAGGAGTCCCATGTCCTTCATCTAAAACTCTCTATCAAGATCCTCCTTGTAAGAAGTTATGAGTTTATCATCACCTGTCAAAATTATATCATCAACATAAAGTACGATAATCAAGATCTTACCATCAACCACAATCTAGTATAGGTTCTCATTCGCTTCACTCTTCGTGAAGCCCAACCCAGTGAAATAACTGCCAATATTGGTGTACCAAGCACGAGGTGCTTGCTTTAGCCCATATAATGATCTCTTGAGTCTGCACACATGTGACTCACTGTCAAAGGTCTCAAAACCTTATGGCTACTCTATGTACACTTCTTCCTCAATAACTCCATTGAGAAACATAGTCTTCACATCCATCTGATGTATCTGCCACCCCATCTACGCTGAGAGTGTAAGGATAGATCTAATCGATGAGTAACTCACAACTATTGAAAAATTCCCCTCATAGTCAATCCCCTCAACTTGTGATAATCCCCGGGCTAAAATTATAGCCTTGTACTTCTCCACACTCCCATATGCTGCTTGCTTCACCTTACAGATCCATCTAGATCCAATCACTGATTTTCTGACTAGTCTATGGAAAACTTCCCATGCACTGTTCTTGACGATGGAGTCATACTCCTCAACCATGGTGTCAACCCAAATTGGTTTTTGCACTGCTTCCTCAAAAGAGGATGGTTTTGTAACAATACACTTGCTCATAAGAGCCATGTATACAGTAAACATGTCTGGAGACTTTATCTATCTACATAGTGAAGTAGGTGCTCCCCTACATGTTCTGCCACATCAAGTCTCAATATATCAGCTTCCATGGTGCCCCTTCTACCATTTTCTGGTGGATGGATCTGCATGAGTGTTTTCTGTCACTCCATGATCCTTCGCATGTGGCTGCTCCACATCTTGAGGTTCATCCTTTGGAACCAAGAGTTCCTCCTCTATGTGCAAATCAAGCTCCCTCTCAAGGTACAATCACATAGATTTCTCCTCATCAAATTTTATATCCCGTCTCACAACAATCATCCTGATTTTTGGCAAATACACCCGATAATTGTGGGGATTATTAGTGCACCCCACAAATATCCCAATCTCAGTTGTTGGTTCTAGCTTCTTCCTGGAATATTTGGTCACATGGAAATAGACATATGAGCCAAAAATTTTAAAATATGAAACATCAGGTTTCTTACCAGAAAAGAGCCTCCTCTGGTGTACTCATGCCAAGTATCCGATGAGGACTACGATTTTGCACAAATACCATTTTGTTGCATGCTTCCACCCACATATGCAACATTAGGCCCTAATCATGCAACATCGCTCATGTTGCACCCACAATTTTTCTCTTCTTTATTTATGCGACTCCATTCTTTTGTGGGTTATGAGGCGCAATCAACTCTCTTAGAATTCCTTCTTTGCTACAGAAGTTCTTGAATTCATTGGAGATGTAATCACCACCATTTTCACTCCTAAGATCCTTCACATGCTTCCTCGTTTCTTTCTCCACTGGTGCTTTGAACTCACAAAATTTTGAGAACGTCTGACCTTTCTTCTACATGAATTAGATCCAACACTTTCTAGAAAAATCATCAAAAAATATAACATAATACTTGTTCTTTATTGTTGAAGCTGTAGAGAATGGTCCACACACGTTTGAGTGAACTCTCTCAAGGATTTTCACTACTCGGTTCTCCTTCTTGTGAAAAGTGGCCTTTGCATACTTCCCCATGGTACATCCCTTTCATGTGTCTATATGTGCAAGGGTACCCTTGGGAAGTCCCGTAGAAATCTGCTGCATGACCTTCAAGGCACCATGGTGTAGATGGCCCAGTCTCTTGTGCTATAACTCACCCTCATCTCGGCTCACCACTTTGCCTGCCTTACCCATCAATGTTGTGCAACCATCTACATCAATTTTATAGAGATTCTTCACACGAATCCCAATCTTCTTGGCTTTTCCTGTGGCTTTATGTCGAAGGAAATATTTCCCTTAACTTAAAACCACATCATAACCTCTATCCTCCAACATTGTGACTGAAACTAAATTATTTTTCAGGCTTGGTACATGCCTCACATATTTTAATAAGAAGGGTTTACCTGACTGTCTCTGGAAAGTAACTGTACCAATCCTAGTAGTGATATACCTTCTGTCATCACCCATTTTGATATGCATCTGGAGGTCCTTCTCCTCCAAGCTACTGAAAATTTCTTTGTCTCACGTCATGTGGAAAGATGCACCACTATCCAAGTACCACACTGATCCCGTCACACTTGACACCATGCATGATATGAGCGATAATTCCAACTCAAATTGTGAGGCCAAAGGCTCACCAACTACAAATCTTGAAGCCTTTTTTTCTTCTTCTTTTGCGTACAATTAATGGCATAATTTCCATGCTCGTGACAGTGAAAATACTTCACTCTGGATATGTCGCGCTCTTTCCTTCTTTTTCCGGTCTCTATTTGGAATAGGATTTATTTCCCTTGCCCTTCTTCACCTTACCATCCAAGGTGCAACTTTCCTCTTCATATGTCCTAGATGAGGATCCATCCCTGGTATTCCGACTAAATTCTTCTTGCACCAAATCTGACCAAAGTCGCTCCCAATCTGGTAGCTTCTCCCTTCCATTGACAGAGTCCTGATAACTATGCCAACTCTTGGGAAGGCCTAGAAGAGCTAGGCTCACCAAGTTATCATCTGCGAGAGTAATTCCAATGCTCCCAAGCTCATCTCAACATTGGATAAACTTGGTTAAATATTCGAAATAGTGTCGCCTTGCTCCATTTTGATTTTCCTGAGCTTGTCTTTTAGTGCCAATTTTCTATGGTCACAGCTACTCTGAAATAGATCTTTCGAAGCCTTCCACATTGCATATGGAGTCACTTTTCCATGGAGACTTGAGACATTGTGGTCTCGTACTCCCTCTAATAAGATCCTCCTCACATTTGCAACCTTCTTTTTCCAAGCATCAAGAAGAGCGGCATCTACTGCTATGGGTTTGGGAATGTCATTGTCAATGAATTATTTCAACCCGTTGTCCTCCAGAACTACCTCCATCCTGTCTTTCCACGCAATATAATTGGAACTTCCCTCGAGTGCATAATCCAATCTCAAGCCATTGAAATCCATCTTGATCTTAATCCTCCTATCGCACCAAATAATACTTTTGCAAATTTGAATGCTATTGAGCACAAACTCAATTAATTCTCCACTATAGTGATTTCTTATGCTCTTATAACATGTATAAATTATACAAACAATATGTATATCAATGGATTCAATCCAATCATGCGATATGCTAAAGAGAGATACTGAATCCTTCTACAAATCAATTGCGGAAAATAATCACGATTGCCAATCACAAGTAAAGAAAGAATCAAATCAAACCACAACACAGATATCTTCCCGGGAAAAGCATACTGCTCAAAAACCCTCTACCTTCTATTGTATATTCACCAAGGAATCATGAAACAATTACAATTCACTCTTCTCACAAGTGTCTTCTGCACTCTCACAACTGTCTCTCATTGATCCAGACAAAATCGACTAACACTTAGCCAATTTTCAGCCTCTGCTCAATCTGCCTTGCTTGCACAATTCATGTGGAATGCAATCCCTATTATTTAGGAAATTTATCCTTCCAAAACTGTGCAAAGCTCATGGGATATCCTATGGTTGTTTTACTGCATGCGGGCAGCCTACTAATGATACAACTGATAGTTAACATCCCTTTAAACTTTGTCTCAACTGGGTCTCCACTGTAACTGACACGCATGCATATATTAATAGTAAATCATCAGTTGCATGAAAAATCACTGCATGTGAATTAAATCTGATTTAATTCATTTGACCTCTCACTAGTGCAACAAACAGTTACAACTAGTTCAACTGATTTTAACTCAATAAATTGAGTTAATTGATTTCATATGCATTAAACTAATGCACTAACTACAACTCGAACTCCATAATTACTAGAATCACTCTTCATGCCTCGCCAAACACCCTCAACTTGAAATTCATGAGTTGACTGAGTTTATCACACTCAATTAACTATTACAATTGATTATGAGATAATATTACATTTTATTGTCCAAATTAATTAAGGGAAAATTAAATTAGACACATATTTCTTGTTGACTTTTCAACATGGGAGAAGTCAATTGAGCATCAAGGAGAGAAATATTCTCCTGATCTAGCAGATACAATAAGGATTATGAGGGAAGATATTAGAAGTTGTAAAGAAGATAATATAAACAGGTTGATTGAGGCATAAGAAATACTTTTCAAATATCAATAAAATAAAATTGAAGCCAATTTAACTATTATTTTTAGCCTGTAAGAGTTGCAAAAGTAGGTACAGTTGGGGATCAGTCATATGGATAGGAAAGAAGAAAGGAATTATGGGGCAGACGGAATTAGGTCTTAGAAAAGGTACATGATGGACCATGATGACACAATATAAGGTGGTAGATCCTTGAGTACATATGGATTTTATTCTATCTCTTCTTCCAGGAGACATCATCACCATCATTGCTAGCATCATAGGAGGAGCGATTACTTTACAAAATTTGGCGGAAATTCCGACGGCCAATTCGTCGCTATTCCGACACATAGTTGTCGCAAGAGCGACAGTTTGAGGGCGGGCAAAATGTGGTTTCTCATGCTGTCGCAGTTCCGACACAATTAAAAAGTGTCGCACTATTGACACTTCTTCCGTCGCTTCCGAACAGGCGTCGCCCTTCCGACGTCTCCCAAACCGTCGCGGTTCCGACGTTTGTAAGCTGTCGCACTTCCAACGAAATGTGGTCCAACGTTTTTAACGTCGCTCTTCCGACGTTTCTAAACGGTCGCAATTCCGACGCAATGTGGTCCGACGTTTTTAGCGTCACTCTTCCGACGTTTGTAATCTGTCGCAATTCCGACGAAATGTGGTCCGACGTTTTTAACGTCGCGCTTCCAACGTTTGTAATCTGTCACAATTCCGACGAAATGTGTTCCGACGTTTTTATACTGTCGCTCTTCCGACGTTTTAAAGCTGTTGCAATTCCGATGCTTACAAGGTGTCGGTATTCCGACGGCGGGTTCAATTTTAAAAAAAAATGAAATTTTAAAAGAGGAAAAACGTTGTTTTGAATATATTATATGAAGTAAAACAGTCCATGAAGTCATTACATTTTCACATCTGAAGATTGGAACCCAAATATCCATCCAGAAAAGTGGAAGTCCCACCCCAAACAATGATAGAAAAATACCCCATGTCACATACAGGGACTTGATATAAAACCCAGTAACGGTCCACATGGAGATTATCGACAAACTGAGAAAGCATCCAAATATGCCCGAGGCATCTATAAGAAAGTGAAATAGCAGTATGTAGAATAGTAAAGCAACAGATAGAGTACCGACGTCCATTGTTCCAAATACAAATTAAAGTACCCAAAATCCTTGAACAGAGAAAAACGGTAATCATGTGAGGAGTGTGATATGTCCAAAATATAAAAAGACCATCAGACCATATCAATAAACCAGCAACATAGACCAGCATCGCTAGTTTTGAAGGCAGAGTGATAAACATTAATCATTTTTTTTTTCACAAGAGAAAAACGTTGTTTTGAATATATTATATGAAGTAAAACAGTCCATGAAGTTATTACATTTTCACATCTGAAGATTGGAACCCAAATATCCATCCAGAAAAGTGGAAGTCCCACCCCAGACAGTGATACAAAAATACCCCATGTCACATACAGGGACTTGATATAAAACCCAGTAACGGTCCACATGGAGATTATCGACAATCTGAGAAAGCATCCAAATATGCCCGAGGCATCTATAAGAAAGTGAAATAGCAGTATGTAGAATAGTAAAGCAACAGATAGAGTACATACCGACGTCCATTGTTCCAAATACAAATTAAAGTACCCAAAATCCTTGAACAGAGAAAAACGCTAATCATGTGAGGAGTGTGATATGTCCAAAATATAAAAAGACCATCGGACCATATCAATAAACCAGCAACATAGACCAGCATCGCTAGTTTTGAAGGCAGAATGATAAACATTAATCATTTTTTTTTTCAGAAGAGAAAAAATGCTAGTTTGAATATATTATATGAAGTAAAACAGTCCATGAAGTCATTACATTTTCACATCTGAAGATTGGAACCCAAATATCCATCCATAAAAGTGGAAGTCCCACCCCAGACAGTGATAGAAAAATACCCCATGTCACATACAGGGACTTGATATAAAACCCAGTAACGGTCCACATGGAGATTATCGACAATCCGAGAAAGCATCCAAATATGCCCGAGGCATCTATAAGAAAGTGAAATAGTAGTATGTAGAATAGTAAAGCAACAGATAGAGTACCGACGTCCATTGTTCCAAATACAAATCAAAGTACCCAAAATCCTTGAACAGATCAAGAAAAACGCTAATCATGTGAGAATTCTAAGTAAAGTTAATCTATTAACATTGGAAATAAAATTACACCGAAGTCAAAAACATTGCCTGGCCAGACTCATGGAAAATTTGTCATCAAAAATTCAAAAAATTAAGAAGACTGCCCTCATACGGGGAAACCAGTCTTGAACGTTTAATTTACAGAATTCAAAAATATTACAAAGGTCTAGCACAGTAAAATAATCTAAAAGCAGCCCAATTAAGTGGGCCTGCTAAGCAAGAAAAACAAATTAACCAAACTACTCCTCCGGTGGTTCCTCCATGATTCGGCACCATGGGTGCAGTCTCAGGCGCAGTGGGCACAAGAGGAGACAGAGAAGCAGAATTCCAAGAAAGAGAGGAAGACAGACAGAGATAGAACCGAGAGAAATGCAGATATGCAGCAAGGTCTAGGTAGCATTTCAGCTGGCCACTTCTCCTTATCGTCACAGTTAGTAGGCAGTGTAATCCAACAACCGGCTCGTCTGAAAAACCATAGCGAAACGCCATTTTGTCGACCCGACTGCAATGCAATCAAAGGACGCCCGTCATAATAAATCTCTGATCATTAATAATGAGAGCCGAAGGCCGGATCATATTGGAGCATGCGGAATCGCTCACAGGAGTGCAGGTCCGATCTTGAATAGTGTTAAAACTTAATTAATGCGAATTTGATGTGAAAACTTAATTGAACAGCGTTAAATGTTAATGCGATTGATATGAAATCGCCACATCATGTCCCATCGCCTTAAACGCCATCGAATGCACCCGCAGCCGGGAGCAGGTCAAGTTTTGATTGAGGACACGTGGCAGAAATTGATTGGAGCGGGTCTTTGTTTGGGCCGCTCGCGCAGTGGAAATCCGGACTCTAAAAAATTTTAGGGCGAATTTGATAAGAAATTCGTGTCACAACTCTCCCTCCGTACGCCAGCCCAACTTCGGACCCGAAAAAGATTAGGGCAGAATTCATTTGGTTTTCGCGTCACAAAATTGGCCGACGTCAGCAGGCTATTTTGGAACGCAAATTTGGTTTGAATTATGGTTTATCGCCGTTTGAAGTCCAGCGGGCTCGACTTAAGAACAATTTTGTTTGATCCCATCTTATAAAATTTGTGTTGGTTTTCTTTGATAATACACATATTTATAATAAATCATGGGAATACCACACTAAACATGTGGAAAGTTATATAAATTATTGAGAACAATCATTTTTATGTAAAAATATCCAAATGTGCTTTTGGGAAATAAGAATTCGAGTATTTGGTTCATATTGTTTTAAAGGAAGGAGTGAAGTTTGAGCCTCAAAAGATGCAAGCTATTACAAAATGACCTATTCCTAAGAAAATCAAGGTTCTTAGAAGATTTTTTAGACTTACATGATATTATTGATAATTTGTTAAGAATTATGCATGCATTTCAAGTCCACTCACATATCTCTTGGAGAAAATATCATTTATATGGAATGATGAGGCTACTTTGGCATTCTCTCTTTCAATGGATGCCATGTCTTCTACACCAACATCGGTTGCACCTACTTTTGGTAAAACATTCATAGTAGAGTGTGAGGCACTATGACAAGGAATTTACATAACATTAACACAATAAAGGATATCATTGGCTTTTAAAAGCAAGGAATTCAAAGAAAATATTTGGTAAGGAATTCA